>ML790006.1:319358-333405 GCA_009831015.1 Picea engelmannii | reverse complement strand
AAACCTCTCCAACACCTTCTCTGTGTACTCACCCTGAGATAATGTCAGTTTGCAATTTTTCTTGTCCCTTGTTATTCTCATACCAAGGATTTTCTTTGCAACACCCAAATCATTCATCGCAAATGAATTGGCTAATTTCTTCTTGAGCACATTTATATCCTGCATATTATACCCTACAACAAGCATGTCATCTACATACAATAGCAAGATAATAAAGCTTCCATTTTCTAGCTTTTTAAAATAAACATAGTGATCAGAATGACATCTACTATAACCTTGTTCTGTCATAAACCTGTCAAACTTCAGATACCACTGCCTTGGAACTTGCTTTAGGCCATATAATCTCTTCTTCAACCTGCATACCAAATTCTTCTTCCCTTTGACCTCATACCCCTGTGGCTGCTGCATATAAATCTCTTCCTCCAAATCCCCATGGAGAAAAGTTGTTTTTACATCTAACTGTTCAAGATGAAAATCTTGTACTACCACAAGACTTAAAATAGTTCTAATTGAAGTCATTTTAACAATAGGAGAAAATATTTCATCAAAATATATATCTTTCTTTTGTGCAAACCCCTTTACAACAAGTCTATCCTTGTACCGCTTTTCTCCTCCATCTTCTTCCTTCAACTTGTAAACCCATTTATTCTGCAATGTTCTTTTTCCTGCAGGCAACTGAACCAAGTCCCAAGTATGGTTATTTACCAAGGAATCTATTTCCTCTTTCATTCCTTGCTCCCACTTCCTTTTGGTGTCTACCTGAATTGTCTCTTCATAACATTCTGGTTCACCAGAATTAGTGAACAATAAATAATACAATGAAGGAGAGTATCGTTCAGGGGGTATACTTAACCTGGTAGATTTTCTAACAACACTTGTAGGTGTTTGAGGTACCTGATTCTCCTGTTGTTGTACATTTTTATTTTCTGGTTCCTTTGGAATTTCTTTTTCAGTGATCTCATCAAGCACTGTATATTCTTTTTTTTCGTTTTCCTATTTCTTTCCCTGCAATTGATATTTGTACATGACATTCTCATTGAATATGACATCTCTACTCCTAATGATTTTTTTATTTTCATAATCCCATAAGCGATAACCAAAATCATTAACACCATATCTAATAAAGGTACACTTCTTGGATTTTGCGTCAAGCTTTGTTCTATTTTCTTTATCAATATGGACAAATGCTTCACAACCGAAGTTTTCAAAAAAGAATAGTTTACCTTTTTTCCTGTCCATTCCTCCTCTGGAATTCTACCATCCAAAGAGCTTGAAGGTCCTCTGTTTATTAAGTAAACAACAGTATCTACAGCATCTGTCAAAAACTGTAAGGGAAAACCAGCATGCAATCTCATACTCCTTGCACGCTCTATGATTGTCCTGTTCATCCTTTCTGAGACACCATTTTCTTGTGGTGTTATTGGAACTGTCTTCTCTCTATGAATCCCATGGTATAAACAGTAATCATCAAACTCTTTGCTGCAATATTCACCTCCATTATCTGATTTGAGACACTTCAACTTTTTTTCTGTCTCATTCTCAACCAAAGCTTTCCATTTCTTAAAAGTATCAAAAACATCAGATTTTTGTCGAATGCAATAAACCCAAGTTTTTCTAGTTGCATCATCAATATAAGTAATATAATAATGAGAGCCACCAAGAGATGATACCTGAGTTGTTCCCCATACATCTGTATGCACAAGCTCTAACCTTTCACTCTTCTTTTCTTTTTTGACTCTGAGAAATATGACTCTTTTCTGTTTTCCATAAACACAATGCTCACAGAAGTCCAAATCAATTTGTTTAAGATCTGGCAACAAATTTCTTTTGTGAAGTATCTGCATCCCCTTCTCACTCATGTGTCCAAGCCTATGATGCCACAGTTTTGTATCCACTCGTGTAGAAGCTAAAGAGATAGATGAGTCAGTATTACTAGTACATAAATACAATGTACCTACCTTCTCTCCTTTCGCTATCACCAATGATCCTTTGATAACCTTCCATGGCTTATCTGTAAATATGGATATACAACCTTCACTTACCAACTGCCATGTTGAAATTATATTTTTCCTTAAATCTGGAACATGTCTTACCTCTTTCAACAACCATTGGTTTCCATTGCGTTGCTTTATTTTTACCTTTCCCATTCCAACAATTTTGCATGGTGCATCATCACCCAAATGACCTGTCCAAAATCACCTTGAACATAATTTAGAAAATGTCTCCTATGGGGTGTGGCATGAAATGAAGCCCCTGAATCTACTACCCAATAAATATTATCTACAGAAAGAATCAAAGCATCTTATAACACATCACCTGTTACATTTGTTTCATGATTTCTCTCCTGTTGTCCATCTCTTTGTTTCTTTGGAGCTCTGCAGTCTTTCTTCAAATGTCCTTTCTTCCCATAAGTCCATCACTCTATCTTTCCAAGTCTGGATTTGGATCTGCCCTTCCTAGAATTCCCACGGTTCTTGGAACCCTTTACTCTATCCTTTTGTATTCCCCTGTTCTCCATGTTCAACGCATTTCCTAATGTCTCACCTGTGTTTTTCTGTCGCATTTCCTCACTAAGGATAACACCAACAACATCATCAAATTTTAAAGTATTTGAACCAGAGACAGAGTTACTTACAGCCATGACCAAGTCGTTCCAGCTTTCTGGCAATGAGCACAAGATTAGAAGAGCCCTTACCTCATCATCAAAGTCCACTTTTATAGAACTTAGTTGATTAGTAACCATATTAAAATCATTTAAATGATCTGCAACAGACCCACCTTCCGACATTTTCAAATTAAATAATCTCTTCATTAGAAATACCTTATTGGACATCGATGGTTTTTCATACAATTTGGCCAATGCGTCCATCAAACCCTTTGTTGTCTTTTCTTTGGAAATATTGAAATCCACCAATGTTGTTAGGCTCAACCATTGTTATCGGATTAATCGGTAGGTGCAGACACTAACAGATCTCCCTAGATCTACCTGGATCTAGAACAAAACAAGACAGGACATGACTCTTTCCCTAAGTTTTGACCATTGAATTAACTAATAGGAAGGAACAATTAACATACCTTAGTATCGCTTCCTAGGGTCTTTGTTGCTCCCGCTTCGCTCCGGTGCTCTCGTGAGGTCAAGACCAAGACAACACAAACCAACCAAAGTGAAGATAACAACATATATTCAACAATCAACCTATGTGTATGATCAAGGAATTACGCAATAAAGTGATAATATCTTTATGGGAAAGGGACATGCCACTGTATCATATTAATTGAAAGTAAAGATTACAACCTGATAGCCTTGATGTCGCAAGCTTCCTTTCAATGGCTCTTGGCTCCAACACACACACTTGCTCAATCCTTGCATGAAGAAGATCAAATCCTCTTGATAGACTTGCTAGAGTCTCCAAGCTGTTGTTCAAGCTAAGTCCTTCACACAATTCTTTCACCAATTCTCCAATGAATCTTGCTTAACCTTTTCCATGAGAATTCCCTCAATATATAGGAAATAATGAGATAGTTACTTGGATAATAATAATCCCAAAATATCAGGGAATCCAGTACAAGGATAACCATTCGAATGCCAACCCATTCTTCTAGAAGATTCCCTTCTAGAAACATCGAGAATTCATCTTTTTCCATGCTTTAGGAAGAGTTCACACCCTGGCTATTCAACACATTGTGAGAAGTTCGCACCCTGGCTTAAGGCAGCCTGCAAGAATCAGGCATTCTCGCACCCAAATATATTAGCAGCCTGTGAACCTTCTTCAAAAATGAGTTTTCTAGGAAGAGATGAAAGTAACTTTTCTCAGGAGAAAGTTCTTATGAAGAGCCTGAATACACCATCATCAATACATCATCATGACGACCAAAATCATGGGTAAATACCATATCATTCATAGATCCTTTGTGTCAAGAATCTCTCATTCTTCATCGTTCATAGTCGTCGGCTTCTTTGTTATTTCGTCCAATGGTAGGAATAGATCCTTCTGATATAAATAGTATTCCATATGCATCTTCCATAACTGGTAGTTTTGGCCATTAAATTTCTTGAACCTAAACTTTCCATCTTCCGACATTGCTCCCACTCGAACCAGGAACCCTCTTTTCCTGCGAGTTACATTTCGCTCCGATACCAGTTGTTAGAAAAATGGGACCATGGAGCAATAAAATAAAACAAATGCGGAAACAAAATACAAAAGATACACAATACAATAGAGACACATATTTACGTGGTTCACCCAGTGTGGGCTACGTCCACTAAAGAAATTGTCAAGTCCTTCATTTATTATTATCCAGCATATGAAGGGATACAACCTACAACAAACTCGTTGTAACTTCCTCTTCTTTCTCTCAGAGTCTCCTATCTCAGAATACAATATTTTCCATCAACCATAGCCGCAATACATTTTCCTCATAAAAGAGGGTTGCCTTCTAGGGAAAAAAAAAAACCCTAACATAATCTCTATCATTAGATCTGTGATCTTATAATGAACGGTCCAGATTTACAATGAAATTACAATATAGATTTACAAGACAATTTTTCCTTCGGGGGCTTCACCCCCGAACCCACACTAGGGGCTCGCTTGCCCCCAAACCCCCCAGCCGAGGGGATAGCCCCCCCGGACCCCGCAGAGGGGATACCCCCCCTCTGCACTCCCCCGCATGGAAGAGTGTACATACTTCTGGGGTGTAAATACTTCATGGGGTATAAACACGACTAAAAGTAAAAGACCTCTGAATCAGGAAGATAATTAGGCTCCACAACCAACACAAACTTTAGAGTGGCCAAAATATAATAATGTAAACATGCCAACTTGAATGGGGAAGGTCGGCCATACATTTTTCTGGGCTGCTTTGAGCTCCTTGTCGATACCTCTCGCCATTGTCTGGTACGCCACTTCTCTGCACACCAGCCTGTTGGGTAAAAATTGTAGGAGATCATGAGGAGGAACCAAGCAACCAAAAAATCTGATGTAGGAGAAATTCTCCTCAATGAACCAATCTGCGAGCTTGCCTAGGTTTCCCACAATCGTCTCTGAAATATGAGGAGGCGAGTGACCATAAATGGCTATGTGAACAAGTACTACGACATTGTGACAGATTTCATAAACGAAATCCTTGGCTTTCTCCTCCCATAACTTGGAGTGATAAAAATAAATAGGCTCAGAAATGGTCAGGGTCCAACTCCAGTTCATCAGGGGAAAAGGGATTATGAAGCATACGGCATCCATAATGTATGCAGACATGTAAAAAGGGGCAGGCTACCCTTTTGATTTCGTTGTTTTATAATCAGCAATTTCCTTGGCCAAATTATCCGACAGTATTTTGGTCCAATTGAAAGTGTAACCCTCAGCTACCTCATTCATGATGGCTACCCATTCCACCGAGAAATGTGTAGGGCTCTTCTTCCCGAACAGGCGACAAAGCATCATGGCTACATACAGCATACGAGTGTCTAAAGATGTTGTGGCATACGTATCATGAGCATCGATTCTGGATTTCTCCGGATGTCCCCACCAGGTCTTAATTATATCACGATTGCTCATGGCATATTGGACGCATTCTTTTCTCTCGAACTCTAGAAGGAATGCGGCATTGTAGGTATATTTAGGAGTAGGAGCGAGTTTATACATTACTTGTAGATGTTCTGGTCGGAAAGAGTCGATGACAACCTGTGGGTGGTTGATGATGCTCCTGGTTTGGATGTCAACATGTTCCAAGGCCCATCTTATCATATCATTGTACAGCATGATTCTCGGTCGTGTTGCCATCTTGTGCAACTCCGACTGTGTTATATGTCTTAGCTTAGCTGCATAAGAGTCATCATCTTCTTCGGCGGAGTCTTTAGGACAGTTGATGATTTCTCATTCCAGGATCTCAAAACCTTGTTTCCAAGTATTAATGGTGTCAACGACCCACAGAGTAGTGTCCGAAAGAATGTCTGCATTCGGGTTTGAATCCTCGCCTACTGCATCAACCTTTTTTTTCCATTTTTCGCGGTTCCATAATCTCTAAGGAAACAGATTGAACTCACCTGTTACAGGGAAAGTCTGTGAGTTTTTCAATAGGAAAAACTACTAATTGCGAAAGGTGAAAATGATTTTGAAATTGAAGTGCTTTTATTCAAACAAGAGCTTATCGATCTTCGTATAGCCTCACTGACAAGGAATTTATTACCGTCAATGGAATTGACTACCTGGTAATCCGCAATCTTCGTTCGAAATTATTATCTTTAATCGATCATAAATGCCATCAATACTTCGACGGTTCGGGTTCAGGAGCTTTGGATGTGACAGGGTGGAAAACTCCCAAATCCTGAATCTGTGGAGTAGCTAATCTTTGAATAATCGCTTTTACATCTTAATTAACCGTGTTTAAAATGTTGAATTAATCTTCAAGTGTTTCAGAAGTTCGGACTTCGTGGGTTTTGAATATAGTGTAAGAGAAATTTTCTTAAATCTGAAACTGCGAAGTAAATAATTTACGAATAATCTCCCTTAAGTCTTAATTAATCATGTTTAACTTATGTTATTAAATGTTTCATTAATTACCTTTTACTCTTTGAAATGTCCAATGCTTCAGCATTTTTGAAACTTCGGTGATTTGTGAACTCACTCATTGTTAAACTCTCGAAGGGTCATCTCCCAGAGTGACATGGCAGAGATGACATCATTTTGGATGACGTGTCAAGAAGAGATAGGTGTCAGGTGTCACCCGAGAGCGTGTGAATCATCCAACGAAAACTTCAAAAATAAGTGCCACATGTTCACTTATGAAAGATTTAAAAGACATGTGTCCTATGACTCGTGTTCGTAAGTTATTTTAGGGTTTATCACAGGCTGTTATTTTCGGGTTTCGGGGGTTCGGGGTTTTCATTGTTTAGACTTATGGGAACATCCAAAGCGTGGAGCTCTGAAGCGATCGTTAGGGACTTATTCTTTAAAACTTAGGCGACTCCAGAACTTCAGAGATCATTAGGATCGTTTGATTAGATTAAGGGAACTCATCAACAGTGGATAACGTACGTGCTTTATTATTAAAAGACAACCAATGAATTTGATTTAAAATTAAAAGGCCATTTTGTGTAAAATTTATTCCTAAGAGATGAAAACTATAAAACTCAAAAGTTAAAAATTGTGTGTGTTCCAACAAGGAATATGACCAACAAAATCTTCAGATATCTCCCAAAACGCATAATCAACGAGTGTAGAAAATTCATCCACCAGAACAGATCATTTGGGATAAAGATGCAGGAGTTGAAACTCGAAGAAAATTTCGCTCACCAGAACAAAGACATCTAACACTGTTGTCCACAATTGAACCCAACAACTTTGAAGAAGCCAGCATTGATGAACATTAGATCAAAACTATGGAGGAATAACTAGATCAGATAGAGAAGAATGAAACATGGGAACTTGTTCCAAGGCCTAAAGATAAGAACATGATTGGAACAAAATGGGTATTCAAAAACAAGTTGAACGAGGATGGACAGGTAACCAAGAATAAGCAAGGTTAGTATGCAAAGGATATGCTCATGTTGAAGGAATAGATTTCGAAGAAACTTTTGCCCCAGTTACTAGAATGGAAACAATCATATTGATCTTGGCTTATGCATGTTTGAAGAAAATCAAAGTATATCATATGGATGTAAAATCAACCTTCCTAAATGGATAACTAAAAGAATAAGTCTACATGCCAAACACTCACTTAGACATGTCAAACACTCATGCTCATGTTGGCTCCCCTTCTCTTCATGCATCTTCTCTTCATTTCCATGCCTCTATTTTTCTCTCCCCCTTTAGTGTTGTCATCAATGTCAAAGGGGGAGATTGTTGAAAAATTAATTGTTGAAATATTAATTATTGAACAATTAATTGACATTGAATTGTTGAAATTGGTTGTCATTGATGTCAACCCTTGAACAAGAAGTTAATAGAATGCATGTCAAAGTAAAGCAACTGAAAACAGAAGTTCACAAGTTGCATGTCATTTGCATGTCAAAGTAATTGTAAACATAAGTTAACAATTTGAATGTGACTTGCATGTCATCATGAGTTGTATGTCAATTGCATGTCATCATGAGATCCTCGTTAAAACACAGAGAAGAGTCAATTGGAAAATCACTTATGAGAATACAGGTTGGAGGTCTGAGGCAATGAGTTGAAGGCAGAGAAGTCCAATGAAGGAAGAAGTTTACATGAGCCGAGTGTACGAAGAAGAAGCTACAGACAGAGGTTCTTTGAGTAAATTTGTAGCTTTCAGGAAGAAAAGCGCATACATTTGTGGGTTGTAGTGAAGAAAAGTGTGGATACCCACGAGCAAACAATGTGTAGGGTCACGTACCTGTGAGGAAAAATTGTTGAAGAACAGGGATCTAAAACTCAGGCCAGGTACAGGTTGAAGGTATGTCTTACTGTGTGTGTTAGGGTTATTATTCTAAAGAAATCAGGAATAGGTATGTCTTAGTGATTCATAAGCATTTGATTTGAAGAACTCTCTTGTGAATCTTGGTATGAGGTATGTGTGGTTGCAGTCTTGATGAGATATCGATATCAGTAGGAGTAGCAGAAATATCAGAAACAGAAACAACAACGATTTATCAGTGACAGATTGGTCTACATTTATATTTCAGGGCAGTTGGACGGGGAAATGAAAGGGGGTTGTAGCCTTCTTTCGGTTGGAGCCAATAAATTAGGGAGTTGGAGTTTCCTTCAGGTTGCAGCGAGGAAATTAATTATTGAAAGATTAATTGTCATTGAATTGTTGAGATTGGTTGTCATTGATGTCAGCGCTTGAATAAGAAGTTAACAGGTTGCATGTCAAAGTAAAGCAGTTGTAAACAGAAGTTAACAAGTTCCATATCAGTTACATGTCAAAGTAACTGTAAACAAAAGTTAACAAGTTTTATTTGAGTTGCATGTTAGTTGCATGTCATCATGAGATCCTCATTAAAACACAGAGAAGAGTCAATTGGAAAATCACTACTGAGAATACAGGTTGGAAATCTGAGACAGTGACTCAAAGGAAGAGAAGTCTAGTGAAGGAATAAGTTTGCAGGAGCTGAGCATACGGAGAAGAAGCTACAGACAAGGGTTCTTTGAGTAAATATTCATCTTTCAGAAAGAAAAACGCATAGCTCTGTGGGCTGCAGTAAAGAAAAATGTGGATACCCGCGAGCAAACAGTGCATAGGGTCACAAACCTATGAAGAAAAATTGTTGAAGATCGGGGATCTAAAACTCAGGTCAGCTACAAGTTGAAGGTATGTCTTCCTGTGTGTGTTAGGGTGAGTATTCTAAAGAAATCAAGACTAGGTATGTCTTAGTGATTCATAAACGTTTGATTTGGAGAACTCTCTTGTGAATCATGGTATGAGGTATGTGTGGTTGCAGTCTTGATGAGATATTGATATGAATAGCAGCAGCAGAAATATCAGAAACAACAGCAGTAACAGGTTATCAATGACAGAGGTAGTGACAAATTGGTCTACATTTATCTTTCAGGGCGGTTGGGCAAGGCAAGGAAAGGGGGTTGTTGCCTCCTTCCTATTGGATTCGGTAAATTAAGGAGTTGGAGCTTCCTTTAGGTTGCAGCCTGTAAATAAGGGGTTGGATCCTCCTTTCAGTTGTAGCTAGAGAAATAGGAAGTTGGTGCTTCCAATGAATGTACTCTTTGATAAATAAGAAAAGCATTCCATGGTTTTTTCCCCCATTGGGTTTCCACAAAAATTATGGTGTATTGTGTTTATGTGATGTCTATGCATTGAATTATGGTGTTTTCAATGCTCATGATATTTATTGGAGGTTTTATATTGTGATTAAAAGTACTAATTGTGTTCATATTGATTCATCCCCCCTCTTAGTATTCCAACACCATCTAGCTGCCACCTATAGCTTTTCTAGATCAGTATGGAATGAAATATTGCAAATCTCAAATGGAAAAAATAAATGGGTTAAGATATCTTTAGTAGATTGTTTCATTCAAGAATAACAAAAAAATCAAAAAAAATCTATAAGGCCTTGCCCTACTTTGTATTATGAGGAATTTGGATTTCAAAGAACAATATGATCTTCCAATGGATTGATATAACTCATGCACAAGTAGCACATAAAATCAGAATTTCTTTTGAAGTTAGAAGCTCCTACTAGAAAAGACACAAATTATTGAAAGAACCAAACATTGATTATGAGAAGACCTAGGGATTCTTCGATGGGGCCTATAAAGGAACCCCAAGGATGTGTGTGGAAAGGGCTAGTATCTTTTTATACTATAATCACTATATTATTTAAAATATGTTGCTAGACAAGGTACAATCAATAGAGATGAGTTCTTTGCATTATGGCTTCTTCTGAAAATAGTGACAGAAAAAAGGGCCAACACAATGGAAGGTATATGGAGATTCCAATATTCTAATGGACTCGACAAACAATAAATGTAGAATTGAAAATCTACTACTGGCAACAATCATGAATCAAGTCCTAGAGGTAAAAAGAAGGTTTGATGAGCTTTATTTTACTCACATATATAAAGAGTTCAACACAAAGGTAGATCAATGCTCTAAAGAAGGTATATTGATGCAGCAAGGGCTCCTATCTAAGCAAGAATTCAGAAGTGGGGCCCAAATTTCATATTTAGAAAGACATATACATTGATGCTAGAGTTTAAAGGATTTTAGTCTTTTGATTGGATTCTAGTTTGTTTAGCATTTTGCTTCTATTATGTTTAGTTGTAAACGAGTCTCGGTGTTGAATTAGATTCTTTTGAAAATTTGCAAACGTTGCCTTAAAGGAGACTAGGAAGATTGTAATAAGTAGATATAGGACAAAGAAGTGCACTAGTCCAAGACTATCATACATATGTCTAATTTTTTAGCCTTTATAAGATAGAGTAATGTATATTCTGATTTCAAACTTGAAATGTCAAAATATATTTATATATGAGAGACGGAAGAAACATCAAAGATCAAATTATTTAGCCCACAATTGCAAATTTGATATGGACTTGGAATCTTGCACCCTTGGATTGCATAGCATTAAGCATGTCTCTCCCTCATCTATGGAGTCTACTTGGCATTGGCTTTGTATGTTGCATTAGTTGCATTAACATAAACAAGGATCATTCTACAGTGCAAAATGGAAGAGATGTGTCGCCTATTCGTGGGTGGTGTTAGCACTTGTATTTTGCTTTTGTCAAAATCTGTGATCACTACTGGAATTTCCGGTAGCGCTTTCATTGAATTTTGGTAAGGGATGCTTGTGGGTTTTATAAAGACATCTTGGCTTAGTTCAGCAAGAGTTGTTGGAGGTTTTTTCGGAATTTACTTTATTTTAAGAATATTGGGTTTCTAATCTTTTGCAAAAATTATCGGCCTTCGAGGCCAATAACCAACTCTGCTCTACACAGTGACCAGGGGCCAAAGATTGACAACATATGCTACATTAGTGGAGCAAAGATAAGCACTAAGAAATAAACCCAAGACATATAGAAGGCTTGGAACCAAGTGACAAATGTCGACTGCACCTTCAAAGGAATCCCACCAGATTGTTTAATTTGATAGTAATTGAACATTTGGCGATTCCAAAGAGTGGTCGGTCGTTATTGTTAAGAAGGGAGAATTCACCATATACCAACAAGAATCAAGCACTCAAGTGTTAAGCTGTAAATCTGCCATCAACAAAAATTGTACATGAGATTATAAAGGATGTGAAGCGTGCAATAGATGACGGTGAACGATGTCAGGTCTTTGGTGTTCTGGATGTTCAAAGGGTTGCTGGAAATTTCCACATTTCGGTGCATGGCTTGAATATTATTGTTGCTCAACAGATATTTGAGGGATTGAATCATGTTAATACTAGTCATGTAATTCAGGAGCTATCATTTGGACCAAAATACCCTGGAATACACAATCCTAACAACAAAAGTAAACAAATGGGAAAACCTCCTTGTGCGGATTGATCCAACGACTGTAGAGAATATTGGAGCTTGAATTCCGTTGGACGTCGCCATTTCCCTCAAACTGTCTCAGTGGCAGATCGACTATGGGGTTAAAACAAGCATTGAAGAATTTTCATGTTTTCCCTCGTGTTGAAGAGCACTTGACTCAAAAGACTTTGTGTAGAGCAATAGTCCATGTTATTGGGTTCATCATAATGGCAACATTGTTTATACATGAATTGCAGTATTATCTTACCCCAAATCCACACGCAGAGTTAAAGAGTTGATATTTACAAAGGAATCCTCTGCAAGCTCAAATGTTGACAGTGAACCAGTGTTGCCAGAAGCGGGAGCGAGAATATATGAAAACATGCATATTTGTACATCAATAGAGATAGAAATGGCATCCATACTACATAGTTCATCAATGATTACTCATTTGAGCATCAACCATTTAGATTATAGATTCTAGCAATTGTAGAAAGTAGACCATAAACTTATGAAATGAAATCATATATCCAAAAACCGTCAACAATAACATGAGTCATGACCAAATAGTTATGTTTACAAAATAGGCCATCTACATTGAAGTTATTATGAAGACCGAAAGGTCCAAAACAATAAAGTTTAAAGTTTAAAGATTAAACTGAAGTCTCAGCTACTTGCCAAATATATGAATCTATCATCTATATACTATGGCATATAAAGTAATGAAAAAGGAGAATCATCAAATTGTAAACAACTATCAGGTCCTCCTTCCACCACCGCGGGTACTACGTGGACCTCCACGTGGTGGTAGTGTCGAAGTAGATGCAGACGGCTGCGACTGAGCTAAAGATGAAGCCCCTACTGATGTAGCTGGAATCCTGGACATTGGGACCCTAGCACTAGATGGAGGTGGCATCTCAACATGATCATCATCCTCCAAAAGAACACCCTTCAATTGCTCTAAAAGCAATACTCCATCCTCCAATTTATCCTCCTCCGAATTGTTGTCCCAACGCCTCAAGTTTTGATCCATCTGTGCCTCCTCATAGTAATGGGACAACAATCTCAAGTTGTAATGAACATAGACCAAGCTCTCTGCCCAACTTACATTCAACCGGTTCCTTTTAACGCTATGGATGAAACTGTAGGTGCTCCAACACCTCTCTGCAGAAGAAGTGTTCACCACCTGTGAAAGCATTCGTGTTGCCAAACTCTGTAGTTGTGGGGCAGTACAGCCATGCATGTTCCACCACTCAAGAGAACTCAGATTCTCTCGATCTCTAATTACATGGTTGGTTCCAAAGGCACCATTACTAAGGATGTAATGGCTCAATTAATGTCTCCTTATGTTGTCACGCTCCTCCTCGTCTAGGACAAGTTTACCTAATGCTTTCATGTAACCTGCTTGAACCTCTGGATCTTGGTGTGGTATTTTCTTGGTCCCACCACTAGGTGTTGGTGATGAAATCCATGATACATGATAGTATTTAGGTGTTAGCACATATGCTAAGGCATGTAGTGGAATATTTAGCATTTCCCACCGTTTTTCCATCTCTACACGAATATGGTTATAGAGGTTGACATCTCTAGGCTCAACAATGTCTTTAATCTGCCCTAGCATGCTATCCATTTGCTCATACACCTCCCCAATGATTGGTCGATCTGAATCTGCAAACTTGATCATGTGATAAATTGGCTTGGTGAATTGCAAAACAAACCGAACCTATGACCAAAACTAATTGTCAAGGACTGTCTCCTTCATTGTTGCTCCACCTTCTCTATCATTGCTTAATTCATCCCATTCATCACTCATCGCCATAGCACCCAAAGCTTGTATCACCTTCAATAGGCGCCTAAAGGTGAGGTAATAGCTAGCAAATCTAGTGGTTGCAATCTTAAGTAACTGCAACCTAGAGTGAGTGTTGTAGAAGTAATTGACCCTTGTATGCCCGGTGATAAATTTGATGAGTTGCTTTGCTTTCTTGTACAAATGATTAATCCATCCACATTCTCTATGCTTGACAATATCATGCATCAAAAGGTTCAAGGTGTGCACCAAACACCCAGACCAAAAGATGTGTGGATGAGCTCGCTCAATGATTTTACCTGCTCCCTTACAA
>ML790006.1:301004-314494 GCA_009831015.1 Picea engelmannii | reverse complement strand
AGGCGGGGGCCTTATTCCTTAGAGCCCTTAGTCTCCCACAAGTTCACCTGGCGGAGTGTTGAATCCAGGGGTTATAGATGTCTACCAATCAGTCAAGTTGGCGAGTGGCACCCTTGGAGCACGTGGTGCATCCTGAAGGGCACGTCACGCAAAAGAAACACAAGAAGGGAGTGGCACCCTTGGAGCACGTGGTGAATCCTGAAGGGCACGTCGCGCAAAAGAAACACAAGAAGCGAGCAACACCCTTGGAGCATGTGGTGCATCCTGAAGGGCACGTTGCGCAAAAGAAACACAAGAAGCGAGTGGCACCCTTGGAGCACATGGTGCATCCTAAAGGGCACGTCGCGCAAAATAAATGAATGGGGCGAGTGGCACCCTTGGAGCACGTAGTGCGTCCTGGAGGGAACGTCACGCTGATGATGATGAAGAAACAAACCTAGATGGCCCTAAGACATTAGTGCCTTAAGAAATCCTTAAACAACTTCCCTAACCAAGTGTCACCCAATTCAAAATCTAAGTCCTAAGTCTAAAACTTTTCTAGGGTAAAAATTTAGTCTAACCTTAAGAAAAAGGACCCTAGAATAAAAATAAAAAAATTCAAATAAAAACCCACTTAAGTAATAGTTTAGTCTTCATAAAATTCTTGGGGTAAATGAAGAGAGTAAGAATTTAATTAAAAATAATGGATTTAAAAATTTCAAAGAAGAAATTATTTATTAACTTGTGAAAATACAAAGATATTAAATTAATAATAAAAGGGAAAGATTTAATAATGCAACTGTCATTTTGGATTTAAATAAAAGGGGAAAGAAGGGAATAATAAGAATTAGGAAACTAAGTAATGGAGGAAACTTAATAAACGAAAGATGGGAACTTATGGTAAAAAGCAAGGTCAACGTAGTAAGGAATCTGCAATTAAGAACCTGCTAATCTGAGCTAATTTAGTAACATCTTTTTTTAGGAAAGTATTTAAAACATGTAAGGGGATCTAGGAACACCTAGGAGCAAATTTAGGAGCGACTCTAGGTGGGTGAAGGATTTGAGACAATTAATAAATTTAAAGAAAATATTTATTGGAGAAAAGAAGGGGATGGACGACACTTGTGCGATGGAGAATATTTAGAATATTTTATTGAAACTTAATTTAAATATGATTTAGGGAAAGTTGGTGGGTCTCAGAACTCTATAAAAGAAAAGGGAGATGAGGAAGAAAGGGATGGGTTGTTAGCGTAAAGTTACGCTGTCGGATTTATGACTTGACTGATTACTTGTGAGGAGTTGGGATTTTCCAGCTCGGATAGGAGTGGTAGCTCGGACTTGCAAGGCGAGCTAGGAAGCTAGACCTACCATCTGGATTTTGTGTGGCCCCTTTGCGGCTCGGGGGGCTAAGGGGGAAGCAGAGTACCCCTAGCGATTGGCTGGGAGGTACCTGTGAGGTCTCGACGGTCGGCGGGCAGGAGCGGCACAGAGCGCGCGGACATCAATCGAGGCGCGGACATCAATCGAGGCGGTCGATAAGGAAAAAGGTACGTGCGTTATTTGGTAGAGTAGAATGCTCGGATTGGATTCTTCGCTGTAATTTTATTGCTGTATAATTTTACCGTCAATGAAAAACACTGTGATAGTTAGCATGCATGGTAGCATTTACAGAGTTGCATTGTTATTTATATCCTTGCTGCAATGAATTCCACCCGGTTATTTACATAGGAAATGCATGTTAATGGCGATGTGAAATTTATGAATAGCCTATGATGGTATTCCTGGTAGTTGCGTTGTGGTTTAAGGGCTTTGCGAATCTAATTTCTGGCATGCGAATGTCGTTCTTGACTGGGTAAATTTATATTATTTATTGTTCTGGACTGTGCAAATTATTTATTATTATTGTCTGGACTGTGTAAAATTTTATTATTCATCGTTCTGGTCTGTGTAAATTTTTATTTATTGTGCGAGACTGTGTAAATTTTTATTAATTATTGTTCTGAAATTTTTCATTGATTGTGGGCATTTTTATTTAGATGTAGGGGCATGTCATTTTTGTAAATCTGTTCTGAGATTCGTTCTGGCAACTGATAAGTTTAACCTTGACTCCCTATGTCTTCATTTTCTAATTTTTTATTTTGAAACGAATATTCGAATCCCTGCATTTTCAGTTTGATTTTTATTTCAAAACGAATGTTAGAATCCTTGCGGGGTCAATCTTTAAATTTTTATTTGAATAACTATTAGAATCCCTGCACTTCCAATGTTAAATTTTCAAAAAAAAAAAGGGAAATAATAAAATCCCTGCACTTTCAGTGTTAAATTTGTTTTGAAACGGTATCAGAACCCCTGCGCCTTACCCTCCCGTGCTCTGCATCTCCTATATCCATCGCTCATTGAACTACCTGGCGAGTCACCCCTTGGTTACTTCTCTCCCAGACCCAATTTTGCTTCTCCGGTTGTGTTTTTCTTACTGTCAGCATTGTATTTAAAAAAAAACTGGGAATTTGGGTTCTAATTTAAATGGCAAGTCTGAACTGCATTTCCAATGGCGAAGTGGTGTTTTATTTCTATAATGGAAGTTTGCTTCTCTGAGTTGTAGACTGATCATTTCTGGACTGAGAAATCTGTAGTGTAACCCTGCAGTAACAGCGTAACCATGCGTCCCTCCTTTGCCTGTGTATATCATTTTACTTGGTTAATTCGCCTTCCTGTGGACTGCGTGTTGTCACCTCCCTGGAGTCATGATCATCCTTTGCGCTTGGACTGTGAATCGCTTGTAGTGCGCACCCCAGTTTCATTTGGAACCAGATACAAACTTCCACTGTTGATTTCATGGTCGACTGATACAGTGCCCGCGCCATTTAATTCCAGCAGTGAACCTTTAGTCGTCGATTGAATTGGGCATTGAATGCCAACCACTCTGACAGCCTTTAACTTAATTTCCCCTCCCAACGTGCATGCACAGCGGGATGTCATCCCGTGGCTGACAGCCTCGGGCCTTTACTCAGCGGATTTACGCCTTAATTTTTACCGTAATCATTACAGAGTTTGGTTCCACGTTTTTCTTTTCCTTTAATTTTTTTTTGTATTTATGTTTATAAAAATATATGTGTATTTATATATACGCATGAGCCTGGGTCCTAATTGTTCCCGTCGCTGAGTTTTACCTTACTATCCAGACAACTTAAGCGCAGCCACTCCTTGCCAGGTGACCGCCACCTCGTGCCTTTATGAATGGCATTGACCATTGCATGATCCCGGTACACCAAGACGCCCTCTGTCACTCCCGCCTTGAGTGGCGAGCGTTTTTTTTTTCCTGACAGCCTAGTTAATCTAGCAATCGAAATCTTAAATAGTGGGTCAAAGAATTCTATTATTCTATGGCCTTATGTTTTCACCCTAAATGTTTGTTGACTTTTTAATTTCATGACAGATTGAAGGTTTCCAATTTCTGTTAGCAGGTGGACGTGCTTTTAGATTAAAGAATTAGCAAAAGTTTAATTCAATCAATTTTATATGTCATCATTTGCACAATTATTGCAGAAGACACGAATGGTTATGGTTTCCTTATGGTAAAGTTGTTGTAATGGTATTGGAATAACATTCTAAATGATATAAGGTATAACGATATCGCTGCTGTAAAAGCAGGTCGAAATATAAGGGATTGTTTATTTGCAACTTAAGTAAACCATAGCCTTAGTGTGGGATCACATGATTGGAATTTAATGTTATTTTATTCCATGGTCTTATAATGTCATAGAAGAACACGGTTATTACTGCAGAGTTCATCCTTCTCTCGTAAATGAGACCATAACATGTAGGGCCCTTGCACTTAATTTGCATTACTGTTGATAGGAAAAACGATCTGGCTATTTTACTGGTCTTACTCATTGTAGTTTTATTATGAAAATAGTTAGTTAATCTTGCAAAGTCTTTATATTATAAATGTAAGGATGCTAGCTTTTATGGTGATGTCATTGTAGTTTTATTATTGATACTAATCTATAAGATGTAATGTGGATGTTATCTTATTTCAAGGTAAGTGAGGTAAATGTAATGTAGTTATTCATTCATGGTATGTTATTGTAATAATTATTGGTTACATGTTATCCCAGTCAAGAACAGACTTGCACAATAAGGTCTTGGAGTGATTAATTTTAGAAGGTACCCTGATGACAAATTTGATCTAAAGTTACGCGGTGGAATGGCCTTGAGACTCTTATAGATGTAGTCCATTGTTTAACTTAATGATGTACTTGGTTGTAACCATTATTGCTTGGTCTGTTGTGTCGGGCGGGATGTAGACACCTCCATGTTCCTCGGAACAGTCGCCAGCCCTGAGACCTTAAATGGTTAAAATCGATGGGAACCTGGGCTTGAACGTTGCTTATGTGTCTTGGAGGTCCTAACCATTGCAGGGTAGGATGGATGGGTAGTCAGTCTGACTTATTTCTGAGTGATCGTTGTTAATGCATGTAGTTGCCTGTGTACGTCATTTGTCGTCTTGTTGTGTTCGTCGTGGTTGTGTCTTGTTAGTCATCGGGAGGCAACGTAGAGTCAAGTGTGTCTGTTTCCTTTTTACACGCACACACACACTTTTAAAAAACCAAAAAAAAAATTCCCACTTGTTATAAGAGGTTGTCGTCGTGATGAACGAGATGTATGTCACATATGGTATTAGAGCGGGTTCGACCCGCAGCTTGGGATTCACTACGGCTTCCGTTGACATGATTAGATTTGATTATACTGTTGTTGATCGAGTTGATTGTGTGCGTGCAGGTAATCATGGTTAGAGAACGTCGCAGAGGCAGACGACGGAGTGCTAGGGGAGGAGGTGTGACGCCTCCAGTAGCATCCATGCCTGAGGGGTCTAACCCCCAGGGAGGCGAGCAGGTTCTCGAACAGGAGCAGATAGCAGTTGGCGATGTTGTTGGGATGATGAGATATTTTCAACGCATGTTCGAGGCACTGATCAGCCAATTGGACAGAGACGAGGCCAGGGCGTCGACACTCGTTGAGGTTCCGCCGCACGCACCGACCGTTACAGGTAGCATTCACCGTGAACTCGAGAAGGTTAAATTTCCTGAGTTCTTGGGTGCCCCGGATGGCACCGCCGCCGAGGCATGGTTGAAGAATATGGCGATGTGCTTCGCACTTCGCGATTATACCTCCAACATGAAGGTCCGCATGGCGACCTTTCAACTGAAGGGGAGCGCTCTTCTATGGTGGAAGATGCTCCTGCCGCAGCTGAACATGGTCGTTGAAGACGTGTCATGGGAACTATTCGAGGAACGGTTTCGAGAGAGGTACCTTTCAGAGGAATTCATTGAGCGTCAGCTCAATGAGTTCAACGCATTACAACAGGGAGGTCATACGGTGACCGAGTACGAGGCACATTTTATGGAGCTGCTCCGGTATTCTCTGCACCTTAACACTGAGAAGCTCAAGGTCAACAGGTTCGTGTTTGGCCTTAACGGCAGCCTGCGTGCAAAGGTTAGGATCTTGATGCCTCAAACCTTGCACGACGTTGTCCAAAAGGCCCTCATAGCAGAGGAGGAGCTTATCAGTGGGGGTCAGACCAGGACTCCCGCGAGACCAACACGGAAGGGTTCCTCTAGAACACTACAGCACCAGACACCAGGGAGACATACGCCGGGATATCGTGGCTTCCAGAGGGGATCCACTTTCACTATGCCCCGGCGACCACTACCTCTGCAGTGGACACCTTATCGGGGACCACAGCATCAACAGCAGCGTCGCCCACAGCAGCAGCAGCAGTTTCGGCCTGTTCAGCAGAACCAACCTGGGTTCCAGGCCGGTGGGCCGTCATCTTCTACTTCGGGTACCAAGACTACTGGGCCGAAGAAGGGGTGTTGGACGTGTGGGGAGCCACACTACTAGCATGACTGTCCTTTGGATAGGACCAGAGTGTCCGGATCAGCCGGACCCACTACCGTGGGAGATATGGGCAAGGCCCATCGGATTCATGCAGCGGTGAATAACCGCCAGGCAGAGCACCAGTCGACTGTGCTCGAGATGATAGGTATTGTTGCTGACCAGACCCTTAGTATTTTGATGGACCCAGGTGCTACTGAGAGTTTCATTTCTGGTGCAGCGCTAAAAAGGATTAAGGTAAGAGCCGTCGAACAGGACGAGTTTAGCTTCGTAGAGATGGCTTCAGGAGCCAAACAGAAGGTTGGAGGAAAGGTTACGGGTTGTGCCCTTAACCTGGGAGAGTTTGTCACGAGGGTCAACTTGTACATCACGATCTTATGATCTTATGACGTCGTGATTGGTATGGATTGGTTGGAATCGCATGAGGCGATACTCAACTGTAAGACGAAACGGTTGAGCTTGGTCGATGACGAAGGACAGAGATGTGTGATAGTAGGACGGAACCAGAAAGTTTCCATGAGGTTTTGTCTCTTCCTTACAGCTACGGAAGAGTATGCACAAGGGGTGCAAGCTTTATGTGATCCTTGCGCTAAACAAAAAGGGAGTAGCGGAAGGTCTAGAACACCTTCCGGTGGTGAAGGAGTTTGCGGACGTGTTTCCAGAGGAGTTACCTGGGATGCCACCGGAAAGGGAATTGGAGTTTACCATAGACCTGAAACCGGGGACCGAACCGATAGCAAGAGCGTCTTATCGGATGTCGACCCCAGAGTTGCAAGAGCTAAAAATGAAACTAAAGGAGTTGTTGGACCTAGGACTGATATTCCCTAGTGTGTCACCGTGGGGTGCACTAGTTATTTTCATACGAAAGAAAGACGGATCATGGAGGCTTTGCATTGACTATCGTCAACTGAACAAGGCTATGATCAAGAATCAGTATCCCTTACCAAGAATTGATGATCTGTTCGATCAAATGAAGGGTGCGACGGTGTTCTCCAAGATCGATTTGCGATCAGGGTATCACCAGTTACGGATCAAGGAGGATGACGTCCCTAAGACCGCTTTTAAGACGAGATTTGGACATTACGAGTTTATTGTTTTACCGTTTGGACTGACAAACGCCCCAGGGGTATTCATGAGTTTGATGAACGGGGTGTTCCGCGAGTACTTGGACAAGTTCGTTCAAGTATTCATTGACGATATCTTGATCTACTCTCGGACGACGGAGGAGCATGACGAGCACTTGTGCTTGGTACTACAGTGCCTACGAGAGCACAAATTGTATGGGAAGTTGTCCAAATGCTCTTTTTATCAATCAAGGATTCACTACTTAGGGAATGTCATCTCCCTCGAAGGTATCGCCGTGGATCCAGCCAAGGTTGAGGCTATTATGGAATGGCCTGTGCCGACGAATGTCACAGAAGTGCGTAGTTTTATGGGTTTAGCAGGATACTATCGACAGTTTGTCGAGGGATTTTCGAAGATAGAAAATCCAATCATGGAATTGCAGAAGAAAAATAAGAAGTTTGTTTGGACCGAGAAATGCGCGGAATCATTTCGAAGGCTTAAAGAGTTGTTGACCACAGCGTTGATATTAAAGGTCCCTGACATGGACGCAGACTTCTTGGTATGCATTGACGCATCCAAGGAAGGTGTAGGCGGAGTCTTGATGCAAGACGGACGAGTGATTGCTTACATTTCGAGGAAGCTGAGAAGGCATGAGGAGAACTATGCGACGCACGATTTGGAGTTATTAGCCATCGTATATTCCTTGAAGGTTTGGAGACACTACCTTGTTGGACGAAAATTTGAACTAAGGACTGATCATTGTGGACTGCAGCACATTTTTATGCAAAGCGACCTGAACGCGCGACAACGGCATTGGTCGGAATTGCTTAGCGAGTACGACTTTGAGATTACTTACATAAAGGGAACGGTGAACCGAGTGGCGGATGCTTTGAGTCAGAGGCCACGCATCTTTTCGGTGTTGCCTCTTCAAACAAATCTACGTGAGAAGATTCTCACTTTACAGCGTGATGATGACTGGTACAAAGAGGTCGAGGGTTTTTTCGGACAAAACACAATGATGGTACCACGATATGAGGGATTTTCTTTTGATATCGTGGTACCCTCATATGAGGATGAACTTGTCTTTTTCTCCCACAAATGCTATATCCATGGCCCTTTGGAATGTGGCCCCGGCGTTCATTAATCCAAAGGGCATCTTGGAGTACATAAAGGTCCCCCAAGGAGTGGTAAACGCAGTCTTCTCCTGATCATCCGGATGGACAGCAACCTGATTGTAACCGGAAAAGCCATCAAGAAAAGACATGACCTTTGCCCCTGAAATCCTCTGTAACAAGTGTTCCATCTTAAGAAGAGGATAGTTGTCCTTTTTAGAGCATTTGTTCAAGTTTCTGAAATCTACACACAATCTGACCTCACCATTCTTCTTCCTTACGATCACCAGATTGGCAATCCATTTGGAATATCTCAAGGGAACTATGATCTTAGCATCTAGGGGTTTTTTAATTTCTCTCTCAATCACTGGCAGCAGAAGGGGAATGATGGGCCTGAGTTTTTTCTTGAAAGGAATAGTGTATTTTTCAAGAGGTATCTTATTCTGAATAATATCAGGATCGTAAGTCTTTAAATCACTATATTTCCAAGCAAACACATCGAAAAATTCCTTCAAAACACTACAGTATTTTGACTTCTCATCAGCAGTCAATTCAGAAGACAAATTAACAAACTTGGGTTGGCTTTTACCTCCTATATTATGCTCTTGAACAACTGGATCTTTCTCCTTTTTGTCTTGCTTGTAAGGGACATCATTCTGATCGAACAGCCTCTCCAATGGCACCAAACCTCGAGGTATGTAATTGTTGGGTCGCTGGACAATATCATGCTGACCCAATTTTTTCCTTAGCTTAGGTTCCTGTGCTTCTTCTTCATTTATATTCTGCTGATCAATATGCAACTCAAAAAACTCGTCCACCACTTGGAGAAATTTTTTGAGTTCGTGATCATCTTCAAAAACTTTCCAATATTTGACGTTATCAGGTAAGGAGGGTCGATATTTTATTTGAATCTCATAGTTGATCTTAGGAGGCATGGGTGGAATGAATGTGCTGGCTGAAACAGCAAGAGAATCAGCAAGCTAATTCATATCCCTTGGTATGTATGAAATTTCAAAAACAGAAAAAGAATCGCGCAGCTTCCATACCTCATCTCTGTAAGCTTTTAATCTGACATGCTTAGCTTGAAAGGTGTTGTTTACCTGTTGTACGATGAGGTCTGCATCTCCCAATACCTTCAAACCTTTTATCCCCATCTCTTTGGCTGAATTTAATCCCAACAGCAGAGCCTCATACTCTGCTATGTTGTTGGTGGTTCTGAAGTCGAGCTTGAAAGACAAAGATATGGTCTCCTTTGAAGGAGATATCAGAACTACCCCTGCACCTGCTGAGTCTTTAGTGCTGGCCCCATCGAAGTACATAGTCCAGACTGCAATGTTTTCACTTTCAACCTGTTGTTCAATAGGCTTCACTAGCTGCATAGGAGTCGATTGACCATCATCAATCTGAAGGATGCATGAACCAAAATCCATATCCACGGCATAGATAGGATGATTGACGGAATTATTTCCATCGTTGATGATATAAGCAAGCTGGTTTTCCCTGTAAAGTCTTTTCATTTCCCCCCCAAACACTGGAATCGTAGCATAGGACAGATCCATCTGCAATGTTCCTCCTAATCTTTTTCCCCATGAACGGGACAAAAGTAGCCCAAACTTAGGTGGAATATCAGCAACCACCACGTCCATAACCATACTCCTCATTGGTAATTGAGCAAGGTTAATAACCATATCTTTGATGAGGCCGAGACATCTGACCTTTCTAGAGTCAAAGGAGAAAATATCTTGATATGGTTTGGTGACTTCGAGCCCCAGCTCATCCATCACTGCCTTTGGCATAAGGTTATGTGATGCCCCAGAATCAAGTAGACAATTGTGAACGATTTTGTCATGGACATTTAAGGATATTTAAAATGGTGGAAAAGAATCGTCACGGTCTTCTATCATAGGCCCTATGGTCACTTTAGGCTAATCATCTTGTAGGTTTACGAAATCATCTGATGGAGAGGTCCTAGGCTCAAGAGACTTTAAGATGGCTGCTTTAAAGGCTTCATTCTTCATGAGTTCAGTTAAAGGCATTAGTATCTTAACCTTTTGTATTTCTGATTCAAAATTGAAAGAGAGAGATGGTCTGTCTGAAACCTTTACCTCATTGGAAGGAGCCTTAAGACTAACTTGTTCCTTGGCTGGGATCTGAGTTTGTTTCTTTTGCTGCTTTGCTGGAGGGGGGATTTGTTTTTCAGGAGCTGGAGGCTGATTGACAGCAACCTCTTTACTTTTCACAGGAGCAGTATCTTCTTTGTTTTTCACAGGGGCAGCAATGGGTGTTTTTGGACCAGCACTCTTGGATCTTAAGTTGTAGCCTTTCTGATCATCTATCAAGTAGACCGCTCCTTCAGTCCCTGCCTCTTTAATTTGTTGATCCATCAGGGCTTCTTCATAGTCTACCTGAGTCAAAACTGAAGAATCATTTTCATCATCAAAACAGTTTATCTCATCTGAATCTTCGATTTCCTCGTGAGGAGGTTGTTGCTCTTCATCTAACACTACATTTTGAAAAGGTGGTCTGACCCTCTGATCATCGACTGGATTTCTATCTCTTTGAAGGATCTGAACTTGTGGATTATTCCTTCTGTAAGGAAAGGTATTTGGATTTATGGGGGAAAAAGCATTTGGCTCTTTTGCCCTTGCTGATTGATGATTCTGAACCTTCAACTTTGACATTTCAGTCGTCAAATTGTCTAACATCTTCGCCATCTTTTCCATTTTACTGCTAGAAGAAGAAGAGGATTCAACAGCAGACTTCTTCCTCTCAGCCCTTCCTTTAAGCTTCTGAGATGTTGTAATGTTAAACTCAACCTCGAGTGCGACATCTTGCATTAAAGCAAGCGTGGTTGATCGTCTTTCTCTAAGGATAAGACAAAATTCTGAATCAAAGGCAGCAGAGAATGTGATCTTTGTTGATGCATCACTTGGTTTAATCTCTGCCGAGATCTTACCAAACATTTTGTTAAATCTCTTGATGAAATCAGAGACCGACTCTCCATCATCCCTCTTCAAATTTCCAAACTCAGAAATGTAGTACAACAGATCTCTTCTTTCTCCCCAATGCTTTAAGAATACCTCATCTAATTGTTCGATGCCAGTGATTGAATTTGTTGGTGGCTCTTTGAACCACTTTCGGGCTTGGCCATCCAAACTCTGAACGAAAACTCTAGTTCACACATCTTCTTTTGAAATATTTATGTTTTCTGCATAAGCATAAAATGCTTCAATGTGTTCTTCAGCTGTATACTCCCCTACTCCTGTAAACTTTGGCATATATTTCTGGTAGTCACCTGTTGGCATGGCAGACAGGGGGTTTGGCAAGACAAGTGGGGCATATATGTTTGCCAAGATCTGTTCCATCCTGGTCAAAGGGGAAGCCATGACAGTCTTGGTGGTTGATACAGACGAGGAACTTGTAGGAGATGAGTAACTCATAGGAGATGATGGAGGAGATGAGTTTCCTGAGTTAGAATAGAATGGCTGCCTTACTTCACCCTGAGCAGAAGTTTCGGAAGTAGGTGGAAAGTAAGAGGCTTTATAAAACTGACTGAGCAACAAAGCTAGATTTTCTTCTCCTTTAGAAGACAGATCATGGAGAATTTCTTCAAGAACGGACAGATTGGTGTAAGTGTGTAAAACACCTTTCGAAGGTTTGATGGGTGATGAATCAAAAGAAGATGAAGAGGAATCTTCTTTCTGTCGGTAAGATTCAGTATTCAATTCTTTTGGATGGGATGAAACGTCAATCTCAAGGACAGAATCAGTAATATTAGAAGAAAAAGAAGATTCTTCTACTTTAGAAACTTGAGATGAATTTTTTATTTCTTGGGAATTTTGGGTTTCAGCAGGGGATTCAACCAAAGACTTTTCAGATATGGAAAGATGAGTATCAGTTGGAGTACCTGAATCAATTGCACTTGCAGATCCGGAAGCTTGTCTTTGCAAAGCTTTGCCCTTGCTGATGATTTTCTCTGGATCAGGAACTGATGTCATCAATGGGCCTTCTGGGTTTGCCCTGGTGTGAGCTCTTTTGGGAGCCACTTCGTTTCAATGGAGTCGCCAGATAGAAAATGTACAACCTGATAGTATCTATTGCTTGTCTATCATCAAGAACTAGATCTATGTCGTCTCCCAGAGAAGTTGAGCTTCGATCTCCTCTCCCCGACAACGGCGCCAATTTGTTATCTCTCCAGGAAACTCTCCTGGGCTGTAAGTCGGAGATGTCTGGTAACTAACTCTTTTTGGGAAATATTTTCCAAATAATGATGTGGTTTTTGGATCAAGATGAATATCTAAGGATTGGACTGTGTTTTCAAGACTGTCTAGAAATATAAAATCTCACAAGGCCTTCTAGCAATGCGGTCAGACAAGGTTTGATTAAATGGTAGAGAAGATATCTATTGAACCATATTACACTCATATAAAACAAGCACAATGGGTTTAATAACTAAAGAAATAACTTATGATCTTCAACTTAGTCAATCAATTAGTGAGATGACAGTCACATGCAGATTGAATAAGCATCAATAAAGAACATTCACTCATAAGCTAACAGAGAACAGAAAAGAGAAGTCTGACAACACAACTGAAGGAAGCCTGCAATTTTTCATAGAATAAGAATAGGTCTCTTGATTACGATAGCAGCATGTAGAACTCAATATCGAACCCTTGGTTCATCTTCTATTCTAATATTTATAGCATTACAAAGTAGTTCTAAGATCCTGAAAACATGGATCAAATCAGCTAAAAATAGTAAGTCAAAATTTGTTGCAAAATAAGTAGGATGCTTCCTCAAAATGAGGCCAATCCCAGATTTCTCTCTGTTGACTGTTGGTGCAGTGTAGAACAGCCTCCCAAGGCTACATGATGACTTTCAAATAGAGACTAAGTTGAATTTGTTGATGTGGCCAGGTGTCCTGCTTTCTGTCTTAATTAAAAATGACCATAACCTTTGAAATAACTCATTTCTTCAAAATATGTCAAAAATAGTTGTTGGGATGGACCTGATAATTCATTATACATTCATTGGAAAAGATCCCGAATCTTTTTATCTCGAAAATCCTTGACCTGTGTAAAAACTCGTCCAATTCTGGACACACAGGCTTTCGGTAGTTATCTGAGAAAGTTCATGGGTGAGTTATCCACTGAAAGCGCCTCTTTTCAGTGGTCAATGAGCACATCGTAGGCTCGCCTAAACCACCGAAAGTTAAACTTTGAAGAAGTTCCAAAATTGCAAAAATATTTATCCTGAACCCTCTTTTAATACTCAAACTTTCTTAGATGTTGCAGTCCTGGTTCGTGCAGACCTACGAACTTGTGCTGACTGTGTAGGGAGTTCTGGTACATCTATAATTGTTGTGGCTAAATTAGCCAAAGTATCCAGTCTAGTCTGTTCCTCTTCAGGTGCTTCAAACTTCTTTAACTTGAGCCT
>ML790006.1:262377-289462 GCA_009831015.1 Picea engelmannii | reverse complement strand
TTCGAGAGGATCCACGATGCCGTGAGGGCAGACTGCGACAGTCGCTCACGATGATTCTAAGGGGCGCGCAATAAGGCGGGGGCCTTATTCCTTAGAGCCCTTAGTCTCCCACAAGTTCACCTAGCGGAGTGTTGACTCCAGGGATTATAGATGTCTACCAATCAGTCAAGTTGGCGAGTGGCACCCTTGGAGCACGTGGTGCATCCTAAAGGGCACGTCGCGCAAAAGAAACACAAGAAGCGAGTGGCACCCTTGGAGCACGTGGTGCACCCTGAAGGGCACGTCGCGCAAAAGAAACACAAGAAGCGAGTGGCACCCTTGGAGCACGTGGTGCATCCTGAAGGGCACGTTGCGCAAAAGAAACACAAGAAGCGAGTGGCACCCTTAGAGCACGTGGTGCATCCTGAAGGGCACGTCGCGCAAAAGAAATGAACGAGGCGAGTGGCACCCTTGGAGCACGTAGTGCGTCCTGAAGGGCACGTCATGTTGATGATGATGAAGAAACAAACCTAGATGGCCCTAAGACATTAATGCCTTAAGAAATCCTTAAACAACTTCCCTAACCAAGTGTCGCCCAGTTCAGAATCTAAGTCCTAAGTCTAAAACTTTTCTAAGGTAAAAATTTAGTCTAACCTTAAGAAAAAGGACCCTAGAATAAAAATAAAAAAATTCAAACAAAAACCCACTTAAGTAATAGTTTAGTCTTCATAAAATTCTTGGGGTAAATGAAAAGAGTAAGAATTTAATTAAAAATAATGGATTTAAAAATTTCAAAGAAGAAATTATTTATTAACTTGTGAAAATACAAAGATATTAAATTAATAATAAAAGGGAAAGGTTTAATAGCGCAACTGCCATTTTGGCTTTAAATAAAAGGGGAAAGAAGGGAATAATAAGAATTAGGAAACTAAGTAATGGAGGAAACTTAATAAAGGAAAGATGGGAACTTATGGTAAAAAGCAAAGTCAACATAGTAAGGAATCTGCAATTAAGAACCTGTTAATCTGAGCTAATTTAGTAACATCTTTTTTTTAGGAAAGCATTTAAAACATGTAAGGGGATCTAGGAACACCTAGGAGTAAATTTAGGAGTGACTCTAGGTGGATGAGGGATTTGAGACAATTAATAAATTTAAAGAAAATATTTATTGGAGAAAATAGGGGGATGGACGACACTTATGCGATGGAGAATATTTAGAATATTTTATTGAAACTTAATTTAAATATGATTTAGGGAAAGTTGGTGAGTCTCAAAACTCTATAAAAGAAAAAAGAGATGAGGAAGAAATGGATGGGTTGTTAGCGTAAAGTTACGCTGCCGGATTTGTGACTTGACTGATTACTTGTGAGGAGTTGGAATTTTCCAGCTCGGATAGGAGTGGTAGTTCGGCCTTGCGAGGCGAGCTGGGAAGCTAGACCTACCATCTGGATTTTGTGTGGCCCCTTTGCGGCTCGGGGGGCTAAGGGGGAAGCAGAGAACCCCTAGCGATTGGTTGGGAGGTACCGGTGAGGTCTCGACGGTCGACGGGCAGGAGCGGCACGGAGCGAGCGGACATCAATCGAGGCACGGACATCAATCAAGGCGGTCGATAAGGAAAAAGGTACGCGCGTTATTTGGTAGAGTAGAATGCTCAGATTGGATTTTTCGCTGTAATTTTATTGTTGTATAATTTTACCGTCAATGACAAACATTGTGATAGTTAGCATGCATGGTAGCATTTACAGGGTTGCGTTGTTATTTATATCGTTACTGCAATGAATTCCACCCAGTTATTTACATAGGAAATGCATGTTAATGGCGATGTGAAATTTATGAATAGCCTGTGATGGTATTCCTGGTAGTTGCGTTGTAGTTTAAGGGCTTTGCGAATCTAATTCCTGGCATGCGAATGTCGTTCTTGACTGGGTAAATTTATATTATTTATTTTTCTGGACTGTGCAAATTATTTATTATTATTGTCTGGACTGTGTAAAATTTTATTATTCATCGTTATGGCCTGTGTAAATTTTTATTTATTGTGCGGGACTGTGTAAATTTTTATTAATTATTGTTCTGAAATTTTTCGTTGATTGTGGGCGTTTTTATTTAGATGTAGGGGCATGTCGTTTTTGTAAATCTGTTATGAGATTCGTTCTGGCAACTGATAAGTTTAACCTTGACTCCCTATGTCTTCATTTTCTAATTTGTTATTTTGAAACGAATATTCGAATCCCTGCATTTTCAGTTTGATTTTTATTTCAAAACGAATGTTAGAATCCTTGTGGGGTCAATCTTTAAATTTTTATTTGAATAACTATTAGAATCCCTGCACTTCCAATGTTAAATTTTCATAAAAAAGGGAAATAATAAAATCGCTGCACTTTCAGTGTTAAATTTGTTTTGAAACGATATTAGAACCCCTGCGCCTTACCCTCCCGTGCTCTGCATCTCCTATATCTGTCGCTGGCTGAACTACCTGGCGAGTCACCCCTTGGTTACTTCTCTCCCAGACCCAATTTTGCTTCTTCGGTTGTGTTTTTCTTACTGTCAGTGTTTTATTTTAAAAAAAACTGGGAATTTGGGTTCTAATTTAAATGGCATGTCTAAACTGCATTTCCAATGGCGAAGTGGTGTTTTATTTCTATAATGACAGTTTGCTTCTCTAAGTTGTAGACTGATCATTTCTGGACTGAGAACTCTGTAGTGTAACCCTGCAGTAACAGCGTAACCATGCGTCCCTCCTTTGCCTGCGTATATCATTTTACCCAGTTAATTCGCCTTCCTATGGACTGCGTGTTGTCACCTCCCTGGAGTCGCGATCATCCTTTGCGCTTGGACTGTGAATCGCTTGCAGCGCGCACCCCAGTTTCATTTGGAACCAGATACAAACTTCCACTGCTGATTTCATGGCCGACTGATACAGTTCCCGCGCCATTTAATTCCAACAACGAACCTTTAGCCGTCGATTGAACTGGGCATTGAATGCCAACCACTCAGATAGCCTTTAACTTAATTTCCCCTCCCAGCGTGCATGCACAGCGGGATGTCATCCCGTGGCTGACAGCCCTCGGGCCTTTACTCGGCGGATTAACGCCTTAATTTTTACCGTAATCATTACAGAGTTTGGTTCCACGTTTTTCTTTTCCTTTAAATTTTTTTTATATCTCTGTTTATAAAAATATATATGTATTTATATATACGCATGAGCTTGGGTCCTAAGTGTTCTCGTCGTTGAGTTTTACCATACTATCCAGACAACTTAAGCGCAGCCACTCCTTGCCAGGCGACCGCCACCTCCTGCCTTTATGAATGGCATTGACCATTGCATGATCCCGGTACACCAGGACGCCCTCTATCACTCCCGCCTTGAGTGGTGAGCGTTTTTTTTTCCTGACAGCCCAGTTAATCTGGCAGTCGAAATCTTAAATAGTGGGTCGAAGAATTCTATTATTCTACGGCCTTATGTTTTCACCCTAAATGTTTGTTGACTTTTTAATTTCATGACAGATTGAAGGTTTTCAATTTCTGTTAGCAGGTGGACCTGCTTTTAGATTAAAGAATTAGCAAAAGTTTAATTCAATCAATTTTATATGTCATCATTTGCACAATTATTGCAGAAGACACGAATGGTTATGGTTGCCTTATGGTAACATTGTTGTAATGGTATTGGAATAACATTCTAAATGATATAAGGTATAACGATATCGCTGCTGTAAAAGCAGGTCGAAATATAAGGGATTGTTTATTTGCAACTTAAGTAAACCATAGCCTTAGCGTGGGATCACATGATTGGAATTTAATGTTATTTTATTGCATGGTCTTATAATGTCATAGAAGAACACGGTTATTACTGCAGAGTTCATCCTTCTCTCGTAAATGAGACAATAACATGTAGGGCCCTTGCACTTAATTTGCATTACTGTTGATAGGAAAAACGATCTGGCTATTTTACTGGTCTTAATCATTGTAGTTTTATTATGAAAATAGTTAGTTAATCTTGCAGAGTCTTTATATTATAAATGTAAGGATGCTAGCTTTTATGGTGATGTCATTGTAGTTTTATTATTGATACTAATCTATAAGATGTAATGTGGATGTTATCTTACTACAAGGTAAGTGAGGTAAATGTAATCTAGTTATTCATTCATGGTATGTTATTGTAATAATTATTGGTTACATGTTATCCCAGTCAAGAACAGACTTGCACAATAAGGTCCTGGAGTGATTAATTTTAGAAGGTACCCTGATGACAAATTTGATCTAAAGTTGCGTGGTAGAATGGCCTTGAGACTCTTATAGATGTAGTCCATTGTTTAACTTAATGATGTACTTGGTTGTAACCATTATTGCTTGGTCTGTTGTGTCGGGCGGGATGTAAACACCTCCATGTTCCTCAGAACAGTCGCCAGCCCTGAGACCTTAAATGGTTAAAATCGATAGGAACCTGGGCTTGAGCATTGCTTATGTGTCTTGGAGGTCCTAACCATTGCAAGGTAGGATGGATGGGTAATCAGTCTAACTTATTTCTGAGTGATCGTCGTTAATGCATGCAGTTGCCTGTGTACGTTGTCTGTCGTCTTGTTGTGTTCGTCGTGGTTGTGTCTTGTTAGTTGTCGGGAGGCGACGTAGAGTCAAGTGTGTCTGTTTCCTTTTTACACGCGTGCACACACTTTTAAAAAACCAAAAAAAAAAAAAAAAATCCCACTTGTTATAAGAGGTTGTCGTCGTGATGAACGAGACGTATGTCACAATGAGAAAAAGACCTCGTACAAGGTAGAGCTTGGAGACAAAACCACTTACCCTGTGGAAGGATTTGGGCAAGCCTCCATCAAAATGAAAACAGGTAACTATGTTCACTTAAGCAATGTTTTATATGTACCTGGTTTAGAAAAGAATCTTGTATCGATATCTTGCCTAGAAGACAAGGGAAACAGAATAGCTTTTGTGGATGGAAAGGTGTTATCATGGCATAAAGACTCCAGCATAGAGAATGCTAGGGTTATTGGAAGTCGTAAAGAAAATCTATATAGACTACTAGAACAAAATGAAGAAGCTCTTATACACAACGAAGCCAACCCCAATGAGCCTTGGCACAGAAGGTACGCTCACATTAACTATCAAGCATTACCCTTTCTCAAAAGGATCGTTGAAGGAATACCAGAGTTGCAGTCTACACATGAAGGAATCTACAAAGGATGTGCTCTTGGGAAGAATATCAAGAAACCATTCCCAAGCAGCAACAACAGATCTAAGGAGATTCTAGATCTGATACACTTAGATGTTTACGGTCCGATGCCAGTAAAATCTCTAGGAGGATCTTCTTACTGCGTAATCTTCATAGATGACTATTCAAGAAAGACTTGGTTATATCTACTCAAGACAAAAGACAAAGTATTCAGCAAGTTTCAAGAGTTCAAAGCAGAAATAGAAAATCTCACAAATAAGAAGTTCAAGACGCTAAGAACCGATAATGGTGAAGAATACACATCAAAGGAATTCGTTGCATTCTGCAAATCGGCAGGGATTAGGAGGGAACTAACTATTCCTCATAATCTTCAACAAAATGGTGTAGCAGAAAAAAAGAACAGATCCATTGAAGAAACCATAAAAGCCTTACTAAATGATCAAGGTCTATCCATGTTCTTATGGGGAGAAGCAGCAATGACAACAATATATGTGCAGAACAGAAGTCATCATCATATATTGAAGGACATTACACTAGAAGAAGTTTTCTCAGGTAAGAAACCTAATGTGGAAAATCTAAGAATATTTGGATGTCATGTTTACTCTCACATTCCCAAGGATAAGAGGAATAAACTAGAACCTTCATGAAAGAAAGGGATATTCGTGGAATATAGTGATTCATCCAAAGCTTACAGAATATATATTCCAGAACAACACAAGATCGAAGTCAGCAGAGATGTAACATTCAATGAAAAGATGGCCTTCAAGAAATCCATAGAAGAAACTATAGAAGAAGAAGAGATTGAAGAACTTAACAAAGGAAGCACAGAAAACGAAAATGATGAAAAGAAACTACCTGATCATCCTATGGAGCCATGTGGAAACATTGATTTGGATATCGTACCTAAGACCAAGAAAAGTCCAGCTTGGCTTGAAGCTACCTTACAAGATGCAGAAAGACTCAAGGTTCTTGAAGGAACATTCAGAAAGAGTAAAAGACCTAAAAGATTCTCAAGTTATGCAGCATACATGACAATGCTTATAGATGAAGAACCTACCACATTTGAAGAAATGGTTCAAAAGGGACAATGGAAAGAAGTTATGACGGAAGAACATCAATCCATTATGAAAAATGAGGCATGAGAAATCGTACCAAGACCTAAAGAAAAATCAGTGGTAACTTCAAAATGGGTGTACAAGATCAAACATGCAGCAAATGGAAGTGTGGATAAATACAAGACAAAATTCGTAGCTAGAGGGTTCTCCCAAAAGGAGGGAGAAGATTATGACGAAACGTTTGCTCCGGTGGCTAGATATACTTCCATCAGAGCTATCATATCTCTTGTCGCTTCCATGGGATGGAACTTATATCAAATGGATGTAAAGACATATTTTCTCAATGGAGCTATTGAAGAAGAAGTATATATTGAACAACCTCAAGGGTTTGAGGTACATTCCAGAGATACTCGCGTTTGCAGATTAAAGAAAGCTCTATATGGACTCAAGCAAGCTCCAAGGGTTTGGTATACCAGAATGGATAGTTATCTAACAAGACTTGGTTTCTCCAAGAGTCATGCAGATCCAAACCTTTACTATAAAGTCGTGGACAATGCACCTGTAATCCTACTACTATATGTTGACGATCTATTCATAACAGGTAAAGAGTCTCTCATCATCCAATGCAAGAAGGAATTAGCTTCTGAATTTGATATGAAAGATCTAGGTCTCATGCATTATTACTTAGGACTAGAAGTATGGCAGAAGCGTGGTGAAGTATTCCTTGGACAAGGAAAGTATGCAATAAATATCCTTCAAAAAATTGGAATGATGGATTGTAAGTCCATGGACACTCATATGAATGCAAATATAAGAAAAGTGAAAGATCTAGATTCTGATCCAGTAGACCCATCTCTATATCGACAACTAATTGGGTCATTGATGTATTTGGTAAATACTCGACCAAACATTTGCTTTGTCGTAAATACACTAAGCCAGTTCCAGGTGGAACCAAGACATGAACATTGGATAGTTGCAAAGCATGTATTAAGATATATTCATGGGACAATAAACTATGGCTTGAGATATACCGCATCCAGTGATATCCAACTTCATGGATTCAGAGACTCTAATTGGACAGGAAGTGCAGAAGACAAAAAGAGCACTTAGGTATGTGTTTCAGCTTGGGCTCCGCTATGATATCTTGGGGTAGCAGAAAACAGAAGTTTTTCGCACTCAGCACAACAGAAGCAGAGTATATGGCAGCATGTGAAGCATGCACAAAAGCAATATGGCTAAGGAAGTTAATTTCTGATTTATTTGATCAGATTCCAAAATCGACCATAATATATTGTGATAATCAAAGTTGTATAAGATTATCAGAACATCATGTGTTTCATGAAAGGTCGAAACACATTGAGATCAAATACTACTTTATTCGAGATAAAGTCCAGGAAGGAGAGGTAAAGCTCGAATATATCCCCATCGATGAGCAGACAGCAGATATCCTAACAAAACCTCTATCCAAAATAAACTTTGCATATTTTCGAGAGAAGATGGGGATCGTGGAAATAACCCCCTTGATTGAAAGGGAAGAAATGACTCTCCAAGTTGGGAGGGAGCATTGAAAATATTATTGAAGACATTTATTTTTTGTGATTGAAAAACAGTCCAGCGTGGACAGATTCTTTCTTGTTCAGAAAGTGGATTGAGATTTCTGAGGGACTGCGATTTCCCATTGTGGTTAACATGGGAAATGGTCCAAATTGTTGATTTATCATAGACAGCGACTTCCCATTGTGATTAACATGGGGAGTGGTCTAGGGCAATCTCTCTTCTTGAGGGTTACTCAAGAAGACTAGCCCGTCTCGCCAGACAACGATTTTTCATTGTGGTTAACATGAGGAATGGTCTGTTTTGGAGGTTGATGCAGGACAGTCTTTTCCTCTTGTAGTTAACAGAGGAAATGGTCCGGACAGTTATTCCTTAGTGTTTATACATTATCTCCAGGGTGCACTTTGATTAGTGTAGGAGGAATGGTCCAGGCTCAGCAATCAGGGACAGGCATTCCTTAGGGTTTATACATTCTCTCTAGGGTGCACTTTGATTAGTGTAGGAAGAATGGCCCAGGGTGGGGAATGGTCCAGGTTCAGAAGACAGGACATTTATTCTTCCTTGCTTGAGAAGAATAGTCCAGATATCTCATTGTTCTACTATGAGGGCAGATATTCTTTCATATCTCACAGACGTGAGTGAAAGATTGGCCCAAATGATTCAGTTTATTTTAACAATATTTTTCTGTGCGGGTTGGCATCAGATGATTGTTATGGAGACTGTCTGTCTCCAGACAGTAGATATATACTACTGTGGTGGATTTGTTCCATTGTTTGTGACTATGTGCCACGGTTTGAGTAGTTGCGTACTACCATGGATAAACACAGGTGTGTTCTATCAATTGATATTGTACCAGTTGACATAGGAGATTATCCAGTTGGATTATAATGACGGTGCTCGTGATACTACCAGTTGAATGGTCTGTTTGTGTTCAAGACCATACCTCCCTAGCTAGGAGGGAGTGTTGATATTATGGTAGCTTCGAGAGGAATGAACCTCTATTGTGACCTATGACGATATTAGAATATTCCGGAAGGAAGCAAAGAAGTAAAGGAAACCCTAGACGAGATGTCGACTGTAGAAATATAATTAATATGAATTAATTAGTACCCAGAAGGAGAAGTCGACCCAGGCAAGCCTGCTAGATTACTATAAATACAGGGCGCCAGTTTCTCATTATTTACATTCTCATAATTCCACAGAGTCAGTTGTGCGCACTACAATTTGGCAGCTTTGTGCACAAGTTATGGGAAAGGTGTTGTGCCAGTTTCTGGGTGGGACTATCTGATCAGCTTTGGTTACTTTTTCTTGCTTGGTGCATTAGCCTTGCTTGGCTATTGATTGCTACCAGTATTCTTCTCTGTCAAGGTCAAGGTGCTCGGAGGGTGGCTTCAGCCTATGGTTGGGTGACAAGGGTATTGTCAATGGTAAAACGAGCACAATCCTTCATATTCCAACAACCCCCTCCACCCAGCAATTTGACTGGTAAAGTCTATGGAGGTATACATACCCTACCCCCTTTGGACTTGAATTTGTGACCTCTTACGAGGAAACACATGTTCTTAACCATTAGGCCCACTCAAGTTGTATTTATATATGTATTTAGATATTTTATTTGGGGCCTAATCCAAGTTGAAATTTATTTTGGTTTTTTTATTTAAGATTGATATTGGATTTATTTTTTATTAATATTTTTTTTAAATGTCATGTATCAACTCCATGTTGAGCACTAAATTATACATCTCCATCATAATGGAGTGTAGAAAGTGTCTCTCCCACAATAATAAGAACAGTATTATTTTGTTTTGTTACTCATATCTGACACTGAATATTCTATAATAATATTGATTCAACTCAAAGTTAAACATATTAGTAATAGTTAAAAAAGAAAAATAAGCAAGACAACCAAGCAGGTCTAGATAAATGGCAATCTGATGTCTCAACTCTGGATATAACAAGCATATTGTCATACGAGTAGCATATGTATTCCTCATGATTACTTCACTCATTGAATATACATCAGACTTATTGGAAGGTACAAAACCGTGAAAGCCATGAAGAGGGTATTTCTTTGTCAAAAGAACTGTAGCCATGCTAATTTATAATAGAATGCATTCCATTCACTTGTTTAAATTCTCTGAGAACCTAATTGCACATAGAGGCACTTTCTACATTCAGTATAAAAATGTGATGTATAATTCCATGTTCAATGTAACGTTGACATATAGCATTTTTTTTAAATAAAATATCAATAACATAAAAATATTTCTATATTAACCAAGTAAAAGACCAAAATAAATTTCAAAGAGGGTTCAGCCCCAAATAAAACATTTAAACACATATCTAAAAAGAGATTGTAAATAAATAATTCAAATATATATATATATATATATGGAATGTTTTCATGATAATTGTTTGAATGAATGTATATAGTGAATATGCTTCCTGGAATAAATTACAAAATCTAATAAATCCTGAATCTCTCACTTATGCTTCAATTATAAACACTTTATAAACACAAGATAATAAGTTAAAACTACTCTCACTCATGCTCCGATTAAAAACATATTATAATAAGTTAAAGCTACACAAGCAAAATTCAATTTCTCTTTTTTTTTTTTGTATGTGAAAAAACACTGTGCTAAGCAAACTGTCAAAGTATTTTATATTATTTTAGGAAAAAACAATTTGCTGTGCAACCAATCCTATTATCAAAGATTTCATAAGCTAAAGCAATTAAATAGCACACACATTAAGTGAGAAGAGAGCAAAATTGAGGAAGGTTTCCACCTCTATCGATTGTATCCTTCTCGAGGCTTTTTAAATCCAGACTTAAAGAAGGATCTACACTGGTAAAATTTATCAACTGGTTGAAACAGTAAACGGTGAATCACCCTTCAGACATCCACCCCACCATATCTAAGAATGGCTATATGAATTTGTAATTCAAGACCTTTTTTGTTGTTTTATCGATTCAGGAGCCTGTAAATAATTTTAAACGATTTCATTCTCTATTTAAAGTTTATTTCCATCCCTTACTAAAGACCTTTTTTCACTGAAATTTCTTTGTATTAAAGCAGTAAACCAAAATTACATCTACAGTACTGACTCACTGAGACAACCTGATGTAAAAGTAAAAGTTCGAATTCTGCCTTTACATATAGCACACTGGACTGTTATCCAAAAAGATCTATCAAGCTATAGTAGCAAAAAGGAAAATAACCATTTTCTGGAGTTGTGACAATCCTGATTGCCTTTAAAGCCTATTTCTCTCTTACAAAAGAATTTGTCTTCATCTTCTCAATATCTAAGAGAAAGACGATCATTAAACATATGAAAAGCTTCTGACAGGGAACGGTCCACATAGAAATCAAGATTGGAAGAAGCGTCATATTAAAAATATCTGTAGACAATAGTTGAGATAGCCTCAAAGATCCACTTACCATGTCCATCATAGAGAGATTATCCAATCAACTCATTAGTCATATGTACAGCAGCAATTAAAACATATTTCAAGGGAGACTTCAGAGGAATATCCATAATCCAAACCTCAACTTACTATCCATAATCCGGATATCATTATCCAAACCTCACCTGAACCTTAATAAATTTTACAACAGTAGCAACTCCATATGTCAGAACACTAAATTTCCAAGGCAATGAAGAACTGGATTTTAAGTAGTGCAAAAACAAACAAACAATACCACTTAGTGCAGCATTACTTCCATCTACAGAGGTAGAAGCAGAAATGTTAAGAGTTTTACCTGGTTGCTTGGTCAGTTTTCCCCTACAGATGGACACAGCCAGCAGGCTGCAGCAGATCTGTACAGTATCTAGCAGATTCAATTTGCCTTGGGACTCGTGCACTGCTGTGACAGGTTTGAAGCGCACTAGTCTAGCCTTTGGGAGGTGCTGCTGTTTTATAGATTGTGATAGAGGCACATGCAAGCTGTAGGCATCCATGAGCCATCTTGAGGAGCTGAGTTATCTTCAGTTCTGTTTCTGTTTTTGCATACATTTTCTATCGTTAGATGAACGTGCATATCCCTAGGCTAGTAGGGTGCACTGCATGTGGATGATCTATTCTAGGAGAACGATGCAGATCCTTAGGCTAGTAGGGTGATTTGCATATGGATGACCTATACTAGGAGGAGGGCGCAGATCCCTAGGCTAGTAGAGTGTACTGCATGTAAATGATCACTATGTCACAAGGTTTGCCTAACTTCAACCTTGAGGTTCAAAATTCAGCAAACCTAAAAAAAATTCTCATGTTCGATTAGGTTTGTCGAACCTCATAGCCAAACCTTAAGTCAAATTTGAACCTGAAGGGCTAACCTTAAGTCAAATTTGAACCTAAAGGCAAACCTCAAGGCAAATTTGGGTTTTTTATTGTTTTTTTTTTTCATTTTTTATAAATTATTAAAAAAAATTATGCTAACCCTAGAGCCATTAACTTAGAATCCTCTTTGCACCTTTTTTGTTCACTCCTCACTCAGCCAATCCACCTGCATTATGGACACCATCGACCCTCTCTCCATCATTGTCGACCCTCAACCTTGCTAACTGGAACCGCCTTGCGACTCTACTTGACGCCAAATGTAGTCTTGACTCTCTAATCGGTGCAAATTTGACCCTCCATTACCACTGCTAGACAGACCGTATACCTGCTGGGTCGACAACTCACGACCCATGAAGACTTCTTTTGTTGGAGCCTACGAGCCTAACACATTGTTGTGGTCAACCTCCAAGGTATTTGTCACAATCCACGGCTCAAGCTGTAGCATGTAGCCTGTACCACGACCCAAAACTCAAATTGTAGACTGTAGCCTGTGCCACATCCCATAGGATTTGTATCCACAGACTAGTGACCACTCTAGTCTGACTCTGTAGACTGTATCCAAGTGGCCAAGCCTCAAGGAGATTTTAAAGTTAATATATATATATATATATTTTTATATATTTTGAAAAACGTATATAGACGAAACTCATGGCGAATCGAACCTAATCGTTGTCGAACCCAAACCATGTGACTTGGGATGATCTATTCTATGAGGAGGTCACAGATCCCAAGAAGGCACATGTGTGAATGCATGTTGCAGTATTCTCCAGTCAGGGTGTACTATTCATGGTATATCCATCAATGCAGGAAAGTGCACTGCTCGAGATGATTAGGGTTAGGGTTTGACCCTGTCAGATGCGGTGCTCCTTTGCATGGGTCTAGATACATTATAAACCTAAGTTTTCCAATTCTATAAAGGAGACCTGGGGCACATCACTGGGTTGGTTAGCAAGTTAGGGATTTGAGCTGGTTGCATTGTGAGTTTATTCTTTCTGTTAGTAAAATACAGATGTTTTGAGAATTCAGATCTGTGTATTTGTTGTTTGTATTTTCAGTGATGCGTGTTTGTAGATTAGCACATTCAAAATTACTGTTTTGATTGAAGTTCTGTTTTCCAGTACCTAGAGTTTAAGTTTTAGTTTCCGAGTGCAGAATCTGCTTACCATGATCTGAGAAATTAACATGAAATAATAGCAAAGAGTTTGATTTTATGGTTTCAGACTTAGTCACCATGTGTGCCGATTTTTTCCAAAAAAACTCGAATTTCTTTGAATCTCAAGCAGTGGCGAACTGAATGGGGAATTTAATCATCCATGCAGAACTTTTTATAAGTTTCAAAAATAATTGTTAAGGTTGGCTTGTTTGTTAAGCTTAAAAAATGTAAAAACGAAACCATATATGTATGTAATATGTATGTATGTATTCATTCATTCTTGACATTTAATTTGACATATTTTTGGGTCCAATTTGAAATTAAAATGTATTTGGAGTTGTGTTTTGTTTGAATATATGAAGTTGTAATGAAATTTTTTTAATTATCTTCATCTATGGTAAATATTATCATTTTTTTTGAATTGGGGAACATTTTTTGAAAACAGGCCCTAGGTGACTTAGATTTCAGATATCAGTATTCATGACTTCTCAAAATGACCAACGCACTAGGTGACTTAGGTTTCCGATATCAGTATTCATAGCTTCTCAAAATGACCAAGTTCGCAGACTAATTCATAAGTTGCAAGACAGATTCCAAAAGCCAATAAGCACAATATTGAACTGTTCAATATCAACAACTTCAATTGGAATGATTTAAACTTTATATGTGTGTGTGGGATGTCTGAAATTAAAAAAAAAAAGAGGAACTAATCTGGCCTAGTTCTTCCCAGAACCTAATCTGCAGAGCTCCATTTTAAGACAGGGTATCAAAGACACAATTCATATTGCTTTCAAGCAATTCAGTTCAGAACTCCGTAATCAAACAATCTCAGATGGTTGCTAGTCTTTAGCCATTGTCATATTCAGATTTCCAGTACTATCAATCTTCAGTTATGCACATGCAACAAACTAAGATTATAACCAAACATATCTGAGAACATCCTAACTGGATCGTTTATGCTCCACAAAAGTGCCCACTGGCTCAATATCTGCTATTATCTTGTTTCTGGTATCCCATCAAATTTGAAGTTTCAGAAATGTGCTGTTTCATTGTCTTCCTCTCCTGTACAATTTCAGATTTCATTCACTTCAAAGTTCATTGAACAGTTAGTGCCCATCTATGTTCCCTCACTCTAGTCCCCTGACAATCGAAACCCCATCCAAATCTCTTCCAACAAGCAAAATCCTTGATACTAGTGGGAAGCCAATCATTGAGTCAGTTCTTAAATAGTAACCTAACTTTCTCTGAAATGAATACGTAACTAACCATAACAAAGCCTCCACACGTGAAGGATAAATACGGCCTCCCAATATTGTTCAATGTGACCTGTGTTGAAACGGATGTTTTACAGCATTTAGGGTTTCGCATAGCGATTTTTCTTCCTATGTTTTATCTCATTCATGTCGGCAGGTGGTTGCTAAACAGCAAGAACGAGAAGATGTTATATTCATGTGCAGAGATGAGGAGAAAGAGATGGTAGTATGCCTAAGCCTCGCATGTTTCTCACCAATTGTTTGCTTCAAATAAGGGGTAGTGGCACCATCAAAAGCCCACTATACAGTGTACACAAACCGTATTGAACCCTACATTCATATAGAGGGAATATAAAGTTCTCACATTGGGGCTGATACTAACAAATTACATAAGAAAATCGAAACTGTTCAGTTAAGATGTGCCAATGCAAAAGCCATAGTTTGAAATCCATAGTTTCTAGGCCAGAAAACAGTCAATGTTATTCATTCATTGCAGAGAGAGGTCTGACTTAAGATGCAATAGTGCAAACAACAAACAGCCTATTAATCGGTATCAAAACACTGCATCCATCCCATCTCCATTCCCACCAGACACCCTATTTACTTGTTAAAAACAGGGATGGCCACATTGACAGACTCGACTAGACTCCATGTGAACCCCAAATATTTCTTTTCAATAAGAAAGCCCCTAATAGACATTTACATTTTCTACAACCTAAAACAATTAATGAGGCATCACATGGCGCAACAGCCTATGGACAATTCATGTCAAAATTGAACTGAAATGTTCGTGTAAATCATCCATCAGAATCCACTCCACTCCAATCCCATCCCATCCAGGCAGCAAGTTGAGTAGGGTTAACAATTCCAGGTAGATGGAGATCGTCAGAGCGGAGAAAATCCATAATAGTGGAATAAATAATAATACCTTGTTTCTCCTTCTGCTGCTGCTTTCTGATCTCCTCGGTGGTATCTGGAAGAGGAACCTCCAAGACCACTGGCCTGTTGCCATTTCTGCAATCCTGGTGCTGCTGCTGGTCCATTATTCTCCTGCCCAGTAAAGTGCCGTTTGTCATATACTCATTCGCCAAATAGCACGCCAACTTCCAGTTAGCAATCTTCCTCTTCTTTTCCTTTGAGGATTTTAGGTGGTCATGCTCATCATCAACGGAGCAGGATTTTGACCCGCTGCTTTCATTTTCTTCACTGGATTTCCTCTTCCTGCTCCTAATGGAAAAGGATGAAGATGATGACGCCTTGGTTTCCTCCTCCTCTGCCATTGCCACTAATGCCAGCCCTCACCCCACCTCCTCCTCAATAACCATAACAATAACAAATCACCAAAATAGGATTTTGATGAGTAGACACCTCACCGTTTTTTAATAGCCTCAACTACCCAGAAAGACAAATAGACACAGTCTAGCTCAGCGGCTCTCTGCAACGACGGCCCCTTTCCGTGGGTTTTCCATTTTATATTACAATGGGATGTAAACAGCTCTAGACTGGTGGGTGTAGGGTCATATTATAACTATATACCTGTCGCCTAGTTTACAAGCACCTTATCCTCACACACAAAAAAGAAAAAAATTCATTGGAGCTGCCCGTTGCCTGGGAGTGACAGACATGAGATTGAATATGAAAGCAAATTAAATTGATGAGCTATTTTGTCATGTAACAATCCGCCTGAAGACGCAGAAGAGGACAGGAGAGTGCCTCCAGAAATAAATAATTTGTTTTGCTTGGTTCAACGATCGAGATTAGAGGTATGTCAACATGGGTAGGGTAAAGATTAGAGAACCCATGTTAAAGGGTGAGAGTTAGGTTAAGCTCGATTTTCAACGTCATTTAATGAGATGACGCTTGCTTGCCATATTCAACAAATGAATTTGTTATTTATCTTGACGCATGCGGTGGATTCAATACAACTATTATTTTATTTTATTATACCTACATAGCGACAGGTATACGCTGCCATGCAGCCTTGTTTATAAAATGGGAAGAATTCTTGAAGAATTTTTTTTTATGAAATTATGTTTCATTTACCATGTGGATGTGGTTGTATGTGGATGTGGTTGTATGTAGTTGGTTTTGGTAAATATGAGGTACCCTCACATTTTGTTTGACTTACTATTCTATTATATATAGTTGTCACGTGGTGGTTTTTCTAAAAAGTGTTATATTTTAAAAGATATGTGATGTATGGTCATATTTAAAATAGGTTAAAAAATATTTAAAATATGTTAAAAAAGATGTATGATGATATTTAAAATTGGGTTATATGGAATTTTCTGTATAAAAATTATAATTATAATTATAAAAATAAATAAAATATAATTTTAGATTATAATTATAAAAAGAAATTGAAAATAATTTTAAATTATTTTTAATAATTTTTGTTTTTTAAATAATTTTTAAAAAATATAAAATAATGGTATTATCTTGTAAAAGTTTTTTTTTAGTAACTATGTAATATTTGTTAGGTTGTTTTTTTTTTTAATAATAGTGACATTGAGTTCAAAGGCATGACATTGAGTTCAAAGGTATTCGAGTTTCAAATTTGGGATATGTGATGGGTCAAAGGAAGGTAATGTTGCTCTTATCTCATGTCATGTCTCTCCTCTCCTCTTGGCTTAATTTCAATGCATTCCTATGATTTCCCACAGGAAGGAGTGAGCATTGTCTAGAGGATCGTCTATGATGATCAACTAGTGATTTAGCTTAGGAAGGAGTTGCCACTACCTAAGGGTCCATTCGTTATGGCCTTAGACCCTTTGGCCTCCCCCTCTATTTTTATGGAGCAATTGAAGAGTGTGCCCTCCTCTTCTATCTAGGGTTACATGCCTACAACAAGTGCGCAACATTAGACTAATCCCTCTTTCAAAGACATTGAGCTCAACTTTGGTGTTGTTACTTCTAGATCTAGACCCTCAACCCCTTCTTCTACTTGTTTTTATGTGGACAAGGTGGCCAATATCCCTAATATTGTGTTGAAGACAATTGGGTGGAGCATGAAGCTAAGTATCTTAAAGACCACAATGCAATCTACAGATTCAACACTTGGTGGTCTTTCCTAAAATAGTTGCAACAATGGATTGTTGCATCTCAAGGGCACTTTCTCACCAAAGTTGTGGCCATTAATATGAATGCAAAAGGGTCCTTCATCCTTGATTTCATTGCTTGGGAGGACTAGATATAAGCATTGATGCAAACCTTATGGTTTATGGGGACTGCCATCTTATTCATGAAGCCTTGGCATCTGGAATTCAACCCTAACATTGAAGCCCTAACCCTAGTGTCGCTTTGGACTCCAGGTGTCGAATCTTCCCCTAGAATTTTGCAACCCTAAATCCCTGGATGTCATTTGTCATAGGTTGGGGAAATATGTCTATCTCGATGAAGTCACGAAGATTAAATATTACACTACCTTTGCTTGCCTATGTATCTATGTGGAGCTAGGCAAGGGTTTGCCAAATTTAACATTTCTATGATATGGGGAGCGCAATTGGACCCAAGTTGACAATTATGAGCATATTATGTTTTGTTGCCAACTTTACTTTGAGCATAACCACTTAGAAGTTTCCTACCCATAAATGAAGAGCCCTGTGAAATCTTATGGAAGCCATTAGACTTCTTCTTAGTGGAGGAACTTGAAAATTGTATCCAAAAAGGTGAATCTTATGGAAACCATTAGACTTCTTCTTAGTGGAGGAACTTGGAAATTGTATCAAAAAAGTGAAGCCTACCAAGCCCCTTTATACTTCCTTAGTATTGTATATCCTCCTATTACAGAGCCCCTTGTTAGTGTTCCTTATAGTATTTTAGCAGTTTCATATTATTCTTTTTGGTATTACATAGTCTCTACTACCCATTCAAAGAGAAAGTTTTATAATTATTGTCATCATGCTTATCAACTTTGACACTTACAGAGCCTTCCCCTGGAATATGGAAGCAACAACATGAATCTGACTCCTCTAATTAGGATGAAGTTTCTACTAATTACGATGAAGTTTTTACTATATAGCTGATAATCATTGTTGTTCTCAATGCTTTCACTAAAGAAAAAAGTTGGACAAATGTCAAAAAGCATTAAAGCAAAGAGAAGAGAGCATGATCTCCATGTACGTTATTTGCCTAATACTCTAATATTGCAGCTCATAAGATCTTTGTAAGAGGTTTACACATACAACACTTTATTTTGTTTCAAGTGTAGAGATTGCATTCACATCCTACATTTTTTGCATAAGGTTTGATAAGTATTGTTTTTTCATAATTTAAAGAACTTTATTATAAATAAAAACAAAATATATTATAAAAAGTTTGGTAAGTATTGTTTTTTTAATAATTTAAAGAACTTTAGTATAAATAAAAACAAAATATATTATAAAATCTCCTCATTTCCGAAAATTACATTTTCTTGTAGTTGATATTACGGTTACGTGGGCATGGACTCATAGGGAAACAAAAATGTGATGCTAAGGAAAATTACATTTTCTTGTAGTTGATATTACAGTTACGTGGGCATGGACTCACACGGAAACAAATATGTCATGCTAAAATGTTTAATTCGTGAAAATTTTCATATGCATGGGAATGAATTGTAAATTGGTTAATAAAAATATTATTATTAAAATTTTATGTATTTGGTATTTTAAATTTTTATTAAAATATTTGAAAAAATGTTAATTATCAAAGGTAGGTTGTAAAAGTGTGAAGACTTATTAGATGAAATATTTTTATGTATGAGTTCACAATGTTAAGTTATGAAATTGTGCAAGTTTCATAATTAAGTTGGAAACCTTCATAGTGATTTGAAATTTGGATTGAAGAATTAAATAAGTCAAGGAAAAGTTTTTAACAAATGTTAGGGATGAGGTAAAAGGTCATAATTTGGCTAACACAAAGTGTTGACAATAAGAAAGGTTATAAACAATGACAAAATTTGGTCAACGACAACAAGGCCAACAAAGAAGTTGTCAATGGAGTCATTGATAAGTAGTGTCATCGATAAGATACTTGTTAATTGCACCTCACATCAACAAGGGACTCGTCAATGTAGCTCTCATCAACAAGGGGCTTGTTGATGTTAACATCCTCTATAGGTTAATGGCAATGACCATAATTCAACCCACCATAGTAGCAAGGCATGGCCAAAGATGGTTAAATGGTTGTTTAAGGAAGGTCTTAGATGGGGACACATGGCATATTACCATGTGAGCATGAGGAAGAGAAGACATGTGAACGTAAGGTGAGCCTAGTGATGATAGAAGCCTTGTAGGTGTCACATAAGCCAAGTCAACATACCATACAAGCTCAAGTGGAAAGTTAATTAGGTAAGAAACAAAAACTACGAGGTGACAAAAATGCCATGGAAGGTCAAATGACTTGTAACTAAATCTTGGAGAGGAGATTCAAAAGAGTAGATTTGAAGATGGTAGAGGAGTTATTGTAATACCCCAAGGACGAGCCCCAGTTGTATTTATGAATTGTAAACATGTTTTGTAGGCTGGTGAGCTGAGCAATTATAAGCTGGTAGGCTTATGCATTACTAGGCTGGAGAGACTAGGTGTTAAAGGCTAGGAGCCTATTTTGTACATGTAAATATTCATATTATTAATATAAAAACATCGTTGTGTGTAGACCGACCACGAAGAAAGAGTGATGGGGGACTAAGCTCCACTAGGATGGGTAAGGGAGAGGGGGCTGAGAGGTTGGAAAGAGGGGCTAAGTCTAGGGGGTTAAGTCCAAGAGAATAATAATTTATTATTATTATTCCAAAGGTTGTTTAAAAGGATATGTTTTTATCCTAAGTTCCCGGGGAAGGACAAGTGACTTCCAAAGGAAGGAACATGCTTCATGAGCGACAGGTGTCGGCTCAGGAACATGCAGACTTAAGGGGGGGAATTCTTGTTGTTGGGACACTCACTCACAAAGGCAGGGGAATTCATGCATAGGGAGTTTTGGCTTTCACCATCTGGGATAGGTAGACCAGTCTGCCCCATTTTCTTCTCACGAGTTCACTCACGCACTAAGAAAGCCCACAACCAACCATTTTTGCAATTATTGAACCTGTGGCCATCTTGGCTAGCTCTGTAATTTACTGAGTCGTCCCTTGCCTTACCCAAATTAGCTATTGTGGGCTGAAGAGTGGGTTGTCAGGCCCATGGTTGAAGAAGCAGGTTGTTAGGCCTGTGAGCAATCCTCTCCAGGTGAGAGAGTGTGTTGAGGAAGTGAGTTCTCCTGGAGGGAGTCCCGTAGCTGCTACAGAGCTCTGAGAATTCCAGTCTGGCCTGTTGCTGAAGCCCAAGGCAAGGGAGGTGGAGCAGCCGATGGACTGCGTGACACTAAGGTGGGACAAACATGTCGGGAATGAGAGTCTGTGAGCAGTGGGCGTAAGTAGCTTCTGGGAGAGAATCCTTCCTCTTAAACTATGTGACTTCCTATCAACCTTGCCTAGCCTAGGAATCCCTTGCACGGTGGAGTTTAGTCCCAGCTCGGGGGTGACCTACTACTGAGAGTGATGAGCAGTGTGGTCTAAGGTTGTGAGGTTCATGGACGGTCTGCACACAGTTGGTGGTTTTACTCCAGTTAAAAGATAAGTATAATTTATGTGCTTAATTATATATGTTATGCATGACTGTGATTCTTAAATGTTATTATGTATTCCGTTGCATGTTTGAATTATTGTTAATTCCATTTTAGTCTGTATGGTAGCAGTAACTCTGTGTTATTTGTTTTGAATTCATTAGAAATGCATGTTATATATATATATGTATGTTCCTCTGTGGTGTTTCCCAACCTGTTGTTGGCTAGGGACGTTACAAATTGGTATCAGAGAAAGAAAGGCAAAGTTAAAGGTGTTTGTGTAGCATTGTCTGACCTGTTTGTGGCCAGGGATGTTACAATTTGGTATCAGAGCCAAGGTTTCAACGCTGAGCCTGGATGGGCCATGTTAGTGGAAGTTGAAGCAAAAGTTTCAGAAAATAATTGTTGTCGAAATGGACAAAATTCAAGTTCAAAACCAAGGTTCAAGCACTGAGCCTGGATGGGCTGGATAAGTGGTCATTGGAACCAAGGTTTCAAGTGGAAATTGTGTTTGGAGGAACCAATTTCGAACCTTAGAACATTCCTGAGTGCCAAGAGGTTACTTTGGTCGTGTTACAAAGCTCAGAAGGGGTAGCGGTATTATAAAACCACGAAAGACGTGGTATTTGGGCCGTGGGATCTGTTCAGAAGAAGGAGAATCCTTCACGACTGTCAAATCTGGAGAAAGTATAGGAAGGTTAACCTGGAATCCTTACCGTTAGATCAAACAAAGAGTAGATCATAACTTCGGAATTTGACAATCAGGAGAAGTGGGATGTGCTGGTGCACAAACTTCTGAAACCCAAAGCTCCAAAGAAAAAGAGCAGACATGGTGGGGCCGGATGACGTCGCCATGGGTGGCGTGGACCTTCCTAGACATGTCGTGTGTCACTATCGAAGTTGGTGACATCTATAGTATGTGGACCCGGAGGGTAAAGAAGTCCGAAAATTCAAAATTCGGGAGTCTGGAAGGGAGCAAGCGTGAAAACCCCTGAAAACCGAAGTTTCGATGATCCAAAGTTTCGAAGATCCGAGGTCCGAAGTCCCGAAGCTCCGAAGTTCTGAAGTCTCGAAACTCTGATGCCTGAAATTCTACAGTGGGTATCAACCGTGTATGCTGGGTAGTCATGGACTATTGACCCACCTTACTTCGCGAGTTCGTTAATTTGGAACTACGAGAGACTATTGAGATGTGTTTAGAAACTTTCGAAATTGTAGGCCCGAAGTCCCAAGTAAGCGCCTATCGAGCTAGCGCTAAGCTACAACCGTGGTCGTGTGAGTTGGGGGATAAGAGAAGGGGGCTAGTGCCCAAAAATCTGTTGCAGAACGAAAGGATCTACGAGGATTCTTGGTTTATCGAGAATCGCAGAGAAGGAATTCTGAACTTTTTCTTGAATCAAATTGGTTTATGAATACAGTGGAATTTGTTAAGGACTAATGGCCTGCCAAATTTTGGTTGATTGCACATTGTGTTGTAGAGTCAACAATTGTTAGAACCAAACAGAATTGTCACTTAGTGCAGAGAAATGGAGAAGGCACAAAATACTTCCAGCTCAGAAAATGAAGCTAGAGGAATGGATATTCATTTGGGAATTGAAGGATCGAACTCCAATGGGCATGGAGAAGAGATAGATAAGGAAGGAAACATGATGAAAATCATTGAAATATTGCAGAAAGATGCACAGACTCACCAAGAAGATAACAAAAAGCTCATGAAATCCAGGGAACAATAGGGAGAATTCAACCTAAAGTTGATGCGGAGCCTCGAAAGGATAGAAAGGAAATTGGAGAAGGAAAATGACTCTAGTAAATTAGGAAGTCCCAGGTTCCCTGATGAGAAGAGAAAATCAAGGAGTATTGGTAGACACCATCATCACTCCCAAGGACACTCTAAGAGGAAGGCACACAGTAGCTCAAGCCCATCATCTACCAGAAAGCATAGGAGATCTGGAGTGGATGAGTTGAAGGGTGAAATGAACAAGATTAAGCCTCCTACGTTTGATGGAGAACAACAGAAGGAGGAAGATGCCAAGACATGGCTGCTTGGAATGAGGAAATACTTCCAACTGCAGAATTATTCCTCTCATGAAGAAGGAAGAATTACAATGTATCAACTGAAAGGAAAGGTATCCATGTGGTGGGATCAACTTGTGCAGGTGCAACACATTGAAGAGAAAAATGTTACCTGGGAGGAATTCAAGAAGTATTTCAAAGGGAAATACTTGACTAAGAGATACTATGACAAAAAGATGAAAGAGTTCTTTGAACTCAAGTTGGGTAGCCTGTCCATTGATGAATATGAACAAAGGTTTTTGTAATTGTTGAAGTACGTTCCTTTGATCAAGAATGAGACTACCAAAATTCAAAGGTATTTGAGTGGACTGCCATCTTCCATCGGTGACAAGATCCAATATGATGATCCTAAAACTATGGAAGAAACCATAAGATGAACAAAATGCTTATATGAGCAGCAAGGAGAAAATCCTACTTTCCAAAATGCTTGGGATGACGAGAAGAAATTCAAGATGGATCAGAGGAAGAAGGGAACTAAGCCACCCTTTTTCAGAAACGGTCCCCAAGGAAAGCCATCTTTTAGAGTTCCCAGGAAGGATGAAATGGGTGGGCAAATGCCAATATAGTCACCTATGGAATGTTGGGGTTGTAAAGGAAATCATAAGTACATATATTGCCCCCACAAAATGACAAAGTGAGAGTTGTCCACAATGTTCAGCAGGCAGAAACAGTGGAGGACATGGGAAGAAGAATACCAAGGATCTATGCAGCCCTGGAAAACAAGAGAGCCGAGTTTCAATCACATATGTTTGAAGTGGAAGGTATGATCAGTGACCATACCATTACTATTTTAATTGATTCAAGAGCTAGTCATAGTTATATAGATCCTAGAGTGGTGGAAAGTTTTCATTTACCAAGAAGAAAGCATGGAAAATCTTGGTTAGTGCATCTGGCTATAGGAACCAAAAGAAATGTTACTAAGTTGGTTAAGTCATGTCGAGTGGACATGAAAGGATTGAACACAAGAGCTGAATTGAACATCTTACCTTTAGGTTCATATGACTGTCTAATTGGGATGGATTGGTTGGACCAACACCATGCCATATTAGACTGTCGTAACAAGGCATTCACTTGCCTGGATGAGGAAGGAAATCAGAAAACAGTCCTAGGAATTCCCAGAGCAGTTGTTGTCAGGGAAATCTCAACAATGCAGTTGAAGAGGTGCTACAGGAAAGGCTGCCAATTTTTTGCAGCTCATATGGAAGAGGCATCTAAGGATAAGGTATCAACTATTGAATACCATGCAGTATTAAAGGATTTTGGAGATGTATTCCAGGAGTTACCGAGATTACCCCCAAAGAGAGATATTGAATTCTCTATAAACCTGATGCCTAGAACAACTCCAGTGTCGAAAAATCCTTACAGAATGAGTACACCAGAGCTGAAAGAACTTCAATTGTAGCTTGAAGAACTTCTGAAGAAGGGGTATATATGCCCAAGTGTGTCACCTTGGGGTGCCCCAGTCCTGTTCGTGAAAAATAAATATGGAACGTTGAGATTGTGCATCGATTCTAGACAGTTGAACAAAGTGACCATTAAGAACAAGTATCCTTTGCCAAGGATCGATGATCTCTTTGATCAGTTGAAGGATGCCAAGGTATTTTCAAAAATAGATCTCAGGTCAGGATACCACCAGGTAAGGATCAAGGATGAAGACATCAGAAAGACCGCCTTTAGAACAAGGTATGGTCATTATGAATTCACAGTGGTACCATTTGGATTATCAAATTCACTCGTTGTTTTCATGTGCTTAATGAATGACGTATTCAGGGAATATCCAGACAAGTTTGTCATATGTTGGACAGATTGTCATTGATGTCAACAGTCGAATTGTTGATCTGTTGTTAATGATGAATTACCACAGTTGAGATTGTCATTGATGTCAAACAGGTATATCAGTAAGCAGAAGATGTCAACAGTGTGCAGAGATCGAAAGAGCGAACAAGAGAAGTGAATACTCGAATGAGTTAAGCTCAGAAGGGTTGGCGTCGAGTTCAGAGAAAGGAGACATCTATAATCTCAATGGACAGTAGATATTGCTGGAGACAACAGGAACAAATAGCCGTGGGCTGTTAGATCCAACATAGCTACAAGGAGGATAAGCGCTGAACTCATTCAAACTCCAAAGCTCAGGAGGAGAAGCGACATGGACTGTTAGATCCAAAGATAAAAAGGGGGAGTGACATGGGTCATCGATCCGACAAGAGTGGAATATCAGATATCAGGAAATTAGGAGTCGAAAGAAGGGAGGTGCTCTAACCTATGAAATACTGAAACGTGAAATCACGATTAGATTTAGACCATTGAATCGAGGAAAGTTGATGACCATTGATTTGCTTCAAGAGCCTCAACAATTGTCAGATTAAGCCCGAGTCTCGTTAGCCGTTAGATCATATCAATGTAGAAGGATAGGATAAGTAAGGTAAAGAGGCTGTAAGTTCAAAGTGCTGAAACCCCGTCAGTCGTCGGATCATCGAGGCCATGGACCATTGATCTATCATGAATCATTTCAGAGTCTCACGAGTTTCGAGCAAGGCAACTCATATCAGGAGTTCACGATATTTGAAATCGTGACACACTCCTCTAGCTTGGCCCCTGGTCATCACCGATGATCACGAGAAGGGGAGGAGCTAGTGCAGCCAAGCTCTATTTCGGCGATCGCGACATGGAGTGTCAAGACCCTCCATCACAAGAATGTTGAAATGCGAAATCATGATAAGATAAAGACCATTGATTTGGAGTACACAATGAGGACTGTTGGATCAGGGTTGTGGGTCAGCGAACCACGTCAGAAAGGACACGTGGCACACTCAGACATTGACAAGTGTCAAGTTCAAACAACAAATCAGGTACATGTAACTCACGAATCTGAGTGACATATGGCAACTACTTGGCCCATGCCAAGTCATCAAGTGACGTCAGCAATTTAAATAAGATCAAGACCGTCGAATCATCCAAAATAGATCTTAGTCATCAGATGTTCGAAGAGCCATCGGGGTTCTGGACAGACGATAGAATTCTCTAGTGGGAGAAGTGTCGATAGCCGCGTACCATTGGATCCAGTGAAGCTGCAAGGGGGATAAGGGTTGAAACTCATTTAACTCTCAAAATATCAGGAGAGGTAGAGAGTCATCGATCTAAGAAAGGATCGAAATGTTGGTCTCTTTCGTGAAATCGACAGTCGGGAGTTTTGACATGTTCCACATCTCGAAGTCCCGATAGGTGAAGTCCTGAAATTACGACAACCATCCATCTCAGCGCATGATTAAGTCATAGCCATCAGATTTAGCAGTGAAAGGATGAAAACTAACCATTGATCTGTCTCCATGGAATAAATGTGAACCGTTTGATTGTTTTGGCGATTTCGTGATCGTGAGTTTAGTAAAGTGTGAAGTCACGAAGACTCGAATGTCTAAACGCCGAAACCCTGTCAACCGTCTATCTCATCAGGAGGATGAATCGTGGGCGTTGAACTGAGAAGTGCTCAAATGCTCATTTGGTCTAAATTGCCTTAAGCATGAGGTCACCACCATTGGTCATATTGTAAAGAGGTTTGACATTGCAGAGTGTAATGCGTTGTTGAAATTGTTGAGCTAGTGGTTTTGTAATGCATGGTCATGTGAAATGGATTGAAGGAAGTGCCTCCACAGAATCTGGTCTCTATGAAGTAAAAGAGATTTGATATCGAGTATAAAGGATTAAATTGATCCATGACTGTGATCAATTTATGAAAAAACCTTCACGGTATAATGAACCGATACACAGTCACGATTAAAAGAGAATAAATCATGAAAAACATGAATAATGAATAAAAAGGAAAAATAATATTAATTAAAGTTTAATTATCATTTTAAATGAAAAGGTACAATGGTTCAAATAAAGGGACACGATGTTTTAAATTTCACACCCGTT
>ML790006.1:233007-253062 GCA_009831015.1 Picea engelmannii | reverse complement strand
ATATATATATATATGGAATGTTTTCATGATAATTGTTTGAATGAATGTATATAGTGAATATGCTTCCTGGAATAAATTACAAAATCTAATAAATCCTGAATCTCTCACTTATGCTTCAATTATAAACACTTTATAAACACAAGATAATAAGTTAAAACTACTCTCACTCATGCTCCGATTAAAAACATATTATAATAAGTTAAAGCTACACAAGCAAAATTCAATTTCTCTTTTTTTTTTTTGTATGTGAAAAAACACTGTGCTAAGCAAACTGTCAAAGTATTTTATATTATTTTAGGAAAAAACAATTTGCTGTGCAACCAATCCTATTATCAAAGATTTCATAAGCTAAAGCAATTAAATAGCACACACATTAAGTGAGAAGAGAGCAAAATTGAGGAAGGTTTCCACCTCTATCGATTGTATCCTTCTCGAGGCTTTTTAAATCCAGACTTAAAGAAGGATCTACACTGGTAAAATTTATCAACTGGTTGAAACAGTAAACGGTGAATCACCCTTCAGACATCCACCCCACCATATCTAAGAATGGCTATATGAATTTGTAATTCAAGACCTTTTTTGTTGTTTTATCGATTCAGGAGCCTGTAAATAATTTTAAACGATTTCATTCTCTATTTAAAGTTTATTTCCATCCCTTACTAAAGACCTTTTTTCACTGAAATTTCTTTGTATTAAAGCAGTAAACCAAAATTACATCTACAGTACTGACTCACTGAGACAACCTGATGTAAAAGTAAAAGTTCGAATTCTGCCTTTACATATAGCACACTGGACTGTTATCCAAAAAGATCTATCAAGCTATAGTAGCAAAAAGGAAAATAACCATTTTCTGGAGTTGTGACAATCCTGATTGCCTTTAAAGCCTATTTCTCTCTTACAAAAGAATTTGTCTTCATCTTCTCAATATCTAAGAGAAAGACGATCATTAAACATATGAAAAGCTTCTGACAGGGAACGGTCCACATAGAAATCAAGATTGGAAGAAGCGTCATATTAAAAATATCTGTAGACAATAGTTGAGATAGCCTCAAAGATCCACTTACCATGTCCATCATAGAGAGATTATCCAATCAACTCATTAGTCATATGTACAGCAGCAATTAAAACATATTTCAAGGGAGACTTCAGAGGAATATCCATAATCCAAACCTCAACTTACTATCCATAATCCGGATATCATTATCCAAACCTCACCTGAACCTTAATAAATTTTACAACAGTAGCAACTCCATATGTCAGAACACTAAATTTCCAAGGCAATGAAGAACTGGATTTTAAGTAGTGCAAAAACAAACAAACAATACCACTTAGTGCAGCATTACTTCCATCTACAGAGGTAGAAGCAGAAATGTTAAGAGTTTTACCTGGTTGCTTGGTCAGTTTTCCCCTACAGATGGACACAGCCAGCAGGCTGCAGCAGATCTGTACAGTATCTAGCAGATTCAATTTGCCTTGGGACTCGTGCACTGCTGTGACAGGTTTGAAGCGCACTAGTCTAGCCTTTGGGAGGTGCTGCTGTTTTATAGATTGTGATAGAGGCACATGCAAGCTGTAGGCATCCATGAGCCATCTTGAGGAGCTGAGTTATCTTCAGTTCTGTTTCTGTTTTTGCATACATTTTCTATCGTTAGATGAACGTGCATATCCCTAGGCTAGTAGGGTGCACTGCATGTGGATGATCTATTCTAGGAGAACGATGCAGATCCTTAGGCTAGTAGGGTGATTTGCATATGGATGACCTATACTAGGAGGAGGGCGCAGATCCCTAGGCTAGTAGAGTGTACTGCATGTAAATGATCACTATGTCACAAGGTTTGCCTAACTTCAACCTTGAGGTTCAAAATTCAGCAAACCTAAAAAAAATTCTCATGTTCGATTAGGTTTGTCGAACCTCATAGCCAAACCTTAAGTCAAATTTGAACCTGAAGGGCTAACCTTAAGTCAAATTTGAACCTAAAGGCAAACCTCAAGGCAAATTTGGGTTTTTTATTGTTTTTTTTTTTCATTTTTTATAAATTATTAAAAAAAATTATGCTAACCCTAGAGCCATTAACTTAGAATCCTCTTTGCACCTTTTTTGTTCACTCCTCACTCAGCCAATCCACCTGCATTATGGACACCATCGACCCTCTCTCCATCATTGTCGACCCTCAACCTTGCTAACTGGAACCGCCTTGCGACTCTACTTGACGCCAAATGTAGTCTTGACTCTCTAATCGGTGCAAATTTGACCCTCCATTACCACTGCTAGACAGACCGTATACCTGCTGGGTCGACAACTCACGACCCATGAAGACTTCTTTTGTTGGAGCCTACGAGCCTAACACATTGTTGTGGTCAACCTCCAAGGTATTTGTCACAATCCACGGCTCAAGCTGTAGCATGTAGCCTGTACCACGACCCAAAACTCAAATTGTAGACTGTAGCCTGTGCCACATCCCATAGGATTTGTATCCACAGACTAGTGACCACTCTAGTCTGACTCTGTAGACTGTATCCAAGTGGCCAAGCCTCAAGGAGATTTTAAAGTTAATATATATATATATATATTTTTATATATTTTGAAAAACGTATATAGACGAAACTCATGGCGAATCGAACCTAATCGTTGTCGAACCCAAACCATGTGACTTGGGATGATCTATTCTATGAGGAGGTCACAGATCCCAAGAAGGCACATGTGTGAATGCATGTTGCAGTATTCTCCAGTCAGGGTGTACTATTCATGGTATATCCATCAATGCAGGAAAGTGCACTGCTCGAGATGATTAGGGTTAGGGTTTGACCCTGTCAGATGCGGTGCTCCTTTGCATGGGTCTAGATACATTATAAACCTAAGTTTTCCAATTCTATAAAGGAGACCTGGGGCACATCACTGGGTTGGTTAGCAAGTTAGGGATTTGAGCTGGTTGCATTGTGAGTTTATTCTTTCTGTTAGTAAAATACAGATGTTTTGAGAATTCAGATCTGTGTATTTGTTGTTTGTATTTTCAGTGATGCGTGTTTGTAGATTAGCACATTCAAAATTACTGTTTTGATTGAAGTTCTGTTTTCCAGTACCTAGAGTTTAAGTTTTAGTTTCCGAGTGCAGAATCTGCTTACCATGATCTGAGAAATTAACATGAAATAATAGCAAAGAGTTTGATTTTATGGTTTCAGACTTAGTCACCATGTGTGCCGATTTTTTCCAAAAAAACTCGAATTTCTTTGAATCTCAAGCAGTGGCGAACTGAATGGGGAATTTAATCATCCATGCAGAACTTTTTATAAGTTTCAAAAATAATTGTTAAGGTTGGCTTGTTTGTTAAGCTTAAAAAATGTAAAAACGAAACCATATATGTATGTAATATGTATGTATGTATTCATTCATTCTTGACATTTAATTTGACATATTTTTGGGTCCAATTTGAAATTAAAATGTATTTGGAGTTGTGTTTTGTTTGAATATATGAAGTTGTAATGAAATTTTTTTAATTATCTTCATCTATGGTAAATATTATCATTTTTTTTGAATTGGGGAACATTTTTTGAAAACAGGCCCTAGGTGACTTAGATTTCAGATATCAGTATTCATGACTTCTCAAAATGACCAACGCACTAGGTGACTTAGGTTTCCGATATCAGTATTCATAGCTTCTCAAAATGACCAAGTTCGCAGACTAATTCATAAGTTGCAAGACAGATTCCAAAAGCCAATAAGCACAATATTGAACTGTTCAATATCAACAACTTCAATTGGAATGATTTAAACTTTATATGTGTGTGTGGGATGTCTGAAATTAAAAAAAAAAAGAGGAACTAATCTGGCCTAGTTCTTCCCAGAACCTAATCTGCAGAGCTCCATTTTAAGACAGGGTATCAAAGACACAATTCATATTGCTTTCAAGCAATTCAGTTCAGAACTCCGTAATCAAACAATCTCAGATGGTTGCTAGTCTTTAGCCATTGTCATATTCAGATTTCCAGTACTATCAATCTTCAGTTATGCACATGCAACAAACTAAGATTATAACCAAACATATCTGAGAACATCCTAACTGGATCGTTTATGCTCCACAAAAGTGCCCACTGGCTCAATATCTGCTATTATCTTGTTTCTGGTATCCCATCAAATTTGAAGTTTCAGAAATGTGCTGTTTCATTGTCTTCCTCTCCTGTACAATTTCAGATTTCATTCACTTCAAAGTTCATTGAACAGTTAGTGCCCATCTATGTTCCCTCACTCTAGTCCCCTGACAATCGAAACCCCATCCAAATCTCTTCCAACAAGCAAAATCCTTGATACTAGTGGGAAGCCAATCATTGAGTCAGTTCTTAAATAGTAACCTAACTTTCTCTGAAATGAATACGTAACTAACCATAACAAAGCCTCCACACGTGAAGGATAAATACGGCCTCCCAATATTGTTCAATGTGACCTGTGTTGAAACGGATGTTTTACAGCATTTAGGGTTTCGCATAGCGATTTTTCTTCCTATGTTTTATCTCATTCATGTCGGCAGGTGGTTGCTAAACAGCAAGAACGAGAAGATGTTATATTCATGTGCAGAGATGAGGAGAAAGAGATGGTAGTATGCCTAAGCCTCGCATGTTTCTCACCAATTGTTTGCTTCAAATAAGGGGTAGTGGCACCATCAAAAGCCCACTATACAGTGTACACAAACCGTATTGAACCCTACATTCATATAGAGGGAATATAAAGTTCTCACATTGGGGCTGATACTAACAAATTACATAAGAAAATCGAAACTGTTCAGTTAAGATGTGCCAATGCAAAAGCCATAGTTTGAAATCCATAGTTTCTAGGCCAGAAAACAGTCAATGTTATTCATTCATTGCAGAGAGAGGTCTGACTTAAGATGCAATAGTGCAAACAACAAACAGCCTATTAATCGGTATCAAAACACTGCATCCATCCCATCTCCATTCCCACCAGACACCCTATTTACTTGTTAAAAACAGGGATGGCCACATTGACAGACTCGACTAGACTCCATGTGAACCCCAAATATTTCTTTTCAATAAGAAAGCCCCTAATAGACATTTACATTTTCTACAACCTAAAACAATTAATGAGGCATCACATGGCGCAACAGCCTATGGACAATTCATGTCAAAATTGAACTGAAATGTTCGTGTAAATCATCCATCAGAATCCACTCCACTCCAATCCCATCCCATCCAGGCAGCAAGTTGAGTAGGGTTAACAATTCCAGGTAGATGGAGATCGTCAGAGCGGAGAAAATCCATAATAGTGGAATAAATAATAATACCTTGTTTCTCCTTCTGCTGCTGCTTTCTGATCTCCTCGGTGGTATCTGGAAGAGGAACCTCCAAGACCACTGGCCTGTTGCCATTTCTGCAATCCTGGTGCTGCTGCTGGTCCATTATTCTCCTGCCCAGTAAAGTGCCGTTTGTCATATACTCATTCGCCAAATAGCACGCCAACTTCCAGTTAGCAATCTTCCTCTTCTTTTCCTTTGAGGATTTTAGGTGGTCATGCTCATCATCAACGGAGCAGGATTTTGACCCGCTGCTTTCATTTTCTTCACTGGATTTCCTCTTCCTGCTCCTAATGGAAAAGGATGAAGATGATGACGCCTTGGTTTCCTCCTCCTCTGCCATTGCCACTAATGCCAGCCCTCACCCCACCTCCTCCTCAATAACCATAACAATAACAAATCACCAAAATAGGATTTTGATGAGTAGACACCTCACCGTTTTTTAATAGCCTCAACTACCCAGAAAGACAAATAGACACAGTCTAGCTCAGCGGCTCTCTGCAACGACGGCCCCTTTCCGTGGGTTTTCCATTTTATATTACAATGGGATGTAAACAGCTCTAGACTGGTGGGTGTAGGGTCATATTATAACTATATACCTGTCGCCTAGTTTACAAGCACCTTATCCTCACACACAAAAAAGAAAAAAATTCATTGGAGCTGCCCGTTGCCTGGGAGTGACAGACATGAGATTGAATATGAAAGCAAATTAAATTGATGAGCTATTTTGTCATGTAACAATCCGCCTGAAGACGCAGAAGAGGACAGGAGAGTGCCTCCAGAAATAAATAATTTGTTTTGCTTGGTTCAACGATCGAGATTAGAGGTATGTCAACATGGGTAGGGTAAAGATTAGAGAACCCATGTTAAAGGGTGAGAGTTAGGTTAAGCTCGATTTTCAACGTCATTTAATGAGATGACGCTTGCTTGCCATATTCAACAAATGAATTTGTTATTTATCTTGACGCATGCGGTGGATTCAATACAACTATTATTTTATTTTATTATACCTACATAGCGACAGGTATACGCTGCCATGCAGCCTTGTTTATAAAATGGGAAGAATTCTTGAAGAATTTTTTTTTATGAAATTATGTTTCATTTACCATGTGGATGTGGTTGTATGTGGATGTGGTTGTATGTAGTTGGTTTTGGTAAATATGAGGTACCCTCACATTTTGTTTGACTTACTATTCTATTATATATAGTTGTCACGTGGTGGTTTTTCTAAAAAGTGTTATATTTTAAAAGATATGTGATGTATGGTCATATTTAAAATAGGTTAAAAAATATTTAAAATATGTTAAAAAAGATGTATGATGATATTTAAAATTGGGTTATATGGAATTTTCTGTATAAAAATTATAATTATAATTATAAAAATAAATAAAATATAATTTTAGATTATAATTATAAAAAGAAATTGAAAATAATTTTAAATTATTTTTAATAATTTTTGTTTTTTAAATAATTTTTAAAAAATATAAAATAATGGTATTATCTTGTAAAAGTTTTTTTTTAGTAACTATGTAATATTTGTTAGGTTGTTTTTTTTTTTAATAATAGTGACATTGAGTTCAAAGGCATGACATTGAGTTCAAAGGTATTCGAGTTTCAAATTTGGGATATGTGATGGGTCAAAGGAAGGTAATGTTGCTCTTATCTCATGTCATGTCTCTCCTCTCCTCTTGGCTTAATTTCAATGCATTCCTATGATTTCCCACAGGAAGGAGTGAGCATTGTCTAGAGGATCGTCTATGATGATCAACTAGTGATTTAGCTTAGGAAGGAGTTGCCACTACCTAAGGGTCCATTCGTTATGGCCTTAGACCCTTTGGCCTCCCCCTCTATTTTTATGGAGCAATTGAAGAGTGTGCCCTCCTCTTCTATCTAGGGTTACATGCCTACAACAAGTGCGCAACATTAGACTAATCCCTCTTTCAAAGACATTGAGCTCAACTTTGGTGTTGTTACTTCTAGATCTAGACCCTCAACCCCTTCTTCTACTTGTTTTTATGTGGACAAGGTGGCCAATATCCCTAATATTGTGTTGAAGACAATTGGGTGGAGCATGAAGCTAAGTATCTTAAAGACCACAATGCAATCTACAGATTCAACACTTGGTGGTCTTTCCTAAAATAGTTGCAACAATGGATTGTTGCATCTCAAGGGCACTTTCTCACCAAAGTTGTGGCCATTAATATGAATGCAAAAGGGTCCTTCATCCTTGATTTCATTGCTTGGGAGGACTAGATATAAGCATTGATGCAAACCTTATGGTTTATGGGGACTGCCATCTTATTCATGAAGCCTTGGCATCTGGAATTCAACCCTAACATTGAAGCCCTAACCCTAGTGTCGCTTTGGACTCCAGGTGTCGAATCTTCCCCTAGAATTTTGCAACCCTAAATCCCTGGATGTCATTTGTCATAGGTTGGGGAAATATGTCTATCTCGATGAAGTCACGAAGATTAAATATTACACTACCTTTGCTTGCCTATGTATCTATGTGGAGCTAGGCAAGGGTTTGCCAAATTTAACATTTCTATGATATGGGGAGCGCAATTGGACCCAAGTTGACAATTATGAGCATATTATGTTTTGTTGCCAACTTTACTTTGAGCATAACCACTTAGAAGTTTCCTACCCATAAATGAAGAGCCCTGTGAAATCTTATGGAAGCCATTAGACTTCTTCTTAGTGGAGGAACTTGAAAATTGTATCCAAAAAGGTGAATCTTATGGAAACCATTAGACTTCTTCTTAGTGGAGGAACTTGGAAATTGTATCAAAAAAGTGAAGCCTACCAAGCCCCTTTATACTTCCTTAGTATTGTATATCCTCCTATTACAGAGCCCCTTGTTAGTGTTCCTTATAGTATTTTAGCAGTTTCATATTATTCTTTTTGGTATTACATAGTCTCTACTACCCATTCAAAGAGAAAGTTTTATAATTATTGTCATCATGCTTATCAACTTTGACACTTACAGAGCCTTCCCCTGGAATATGGAAGCAACAACATGAATCTGACTCCTCTAATTAGGATGAAGTTTCTACTAATTACGATGAAGTTTTTACTATATAGCTGATAATCATTGTTGTTCTCAATGCTTTCACTAAAGAAAAAAGTTGGACAAATGTCAAAAAGCATTAAAGCAAAGAGAAGAGAGCATGATCTCCATGTACGTTATTTGCCTAATACTCTAATATTGCAGCTCATAAGATCTTTGTAAGAGGTTTACACATACAACACTTTATTTTGTTTCAAGTGTAGAGATTGCATTCACATCCTACATTTTTTGCATAAGGTTTGATAAGTATTGTTTTTTCATAATTTAAAGAACTTTATTATAAATAAAAACAAAATATATTATAAAAAGTTTGGTAAGTATTGTTTTTTTAATAATTTAAAGAACTTTAGTATAAATAAAAACAAAATATATTATAAAATCTCCTCATTTCCGAAAATTACATTTTCTTGTAGTTGATATTACGGTTACGTGGGCATGGACTCATAGGGAAACAAAAATGTGATGCTAAGGAAAATTACATTTTCTTGTAGTTGATATTACAGTTACGTGGGCATGGACTCACACGGAAACAAATATGTCATGCTAAAATGTTTAATTCGTGAAAATTTTCATATGCATGGGAATGAATTGTAAATTGGTTAATAAAAATATTATTATTAAAATTTTATGTATTTGGTATTTTAAATTTTTATTAAAATATTTGAAAAAATGTTAATTATCAAAGGTAGGTTGTAAAAGTGTGAAGACTTATTAGATGAAATATTTTTATGTATGAGTTCACAATGTTAAGTTATGAAATTGTGCAAGTTTCATAATTAAGTTGGAAACCTTCATAGTGATTTGAAATTTGGATTGAAGAATTAAATAAGTCAAGGAAAAGTTTTTAACAAATGTTAGGGATGAGGTAAAAGGTCATAATTTGGCTAACACAAAGTGTTGACAATAAGAAAGGTTATAAACAATGACAAAATTTGGTCAACGACAACAAGGCCAACAAAGAAGTTGTCAATGGAGTCATTGATAAGTAGTGTCATCGATAAGATACTTGTTAATTGCACCTCACATCAACAAGGGACTCGTCAATGTAGCTCTCATCAACAAGGGGCTTGTTGATGTTAACATCCTCTATAGGTTAATGGCAATGACCATAATTCAACCCACCATAGTAGCAAGGCATGGCCAAAGATGGTTAAATGGTTGTTTAAGGAAGGTCTTAGATGGGGACACATGGCATATTACCATGTGAGCATGAGGAAGAGAAGACATGTGAACGTAAGGTGAGCCTAGTGATGATAGAAGCCTTGTAGGTGTCACATAAGCCAAGTCAACATACCATACAAGCTCAAGTGGAAAGTTAATTAGGTAAGAAACAAAAACTACGAGGTGACAAAAATGCCATGGAAGGTCAAATGACTTGTAACTAAATCTTGGAGAGGAGATTCAAAAGAGTAGATTTGAAGATGGTAGAGGAGTTATTGTAATACCCCAAGGACGAGCCCCAGTTGTATTTATGAATTGTAAACATGTTTTGTAGGCTGGTGAGCTGAGCAATTATAAGCTGGTAGGCTTATGCATTACTAGGCTGGAGAGACTAGGTGTTAAAGGCTAGGAGCCTATTTTGTACATGTAAATATTCATATTATTAATATAAAAACATCGTTGTGTGTAGACCGACCACGAAGAAAGAGTGATGGGGGACTAAGCTCCACTAGGATGGGTAAGGGAGAGGGGGCTGAGAGGTTGGAAAGAGGGGCTAAGTCTAGGGGGTTAAGTCCAAGAGAATAATAATTTATTATTATTATTCCAAAGGTTGTTTAAAAGGATATGTTTTTATCCTAAGTTCCCGGGGAAGGACAAGTGACTTCCAAAGGAAGGAACATGCTTCATGAGCGACAGGTGTCGGCTCAGGAACATGCAGACTTAAGGGGGGGAATTCTTGTTGTTGGGACACTCACTCACAAAGGCAGGGGAATTCATGCATAGGGAGTTTTGGCTTTCACCATCTGGGATAGGTAGACCAGTCTGCCCCATTTTCTTCTCACGAGTTCACTCACGCACTAAGAAAGCCCACAACCAACCATTTTTGCAATTATTGAACCTGTGGCCATCTTGGCTAGCTCTGTAATTTACTGAGTCGTCCCTTGCCTTACCCAAATTAGCTATTGTGGGCTGAAGAGTGGGTTGTCAGGCCCATGGTTGAAGAAGCAGGTTGTTAGGCCTGTGAGCAATCCTCTCCAGGTGAGAGAGTGTGTTGAGGAAGTGAGTTCTCCTGGAGGGAGTCCCGTAGCTGCTACAGAGCTCTGAGAATTCCAGTCTGGCCTGTTGCTGAAGCCCAAGGCAAGGGAGGTGGAGCAGCCGATGGACTGCGTGACACTAAGGTGGGACAAACATGTCGGGAATGAGAGTCTGTGAGCAGTGGGCGTAAGTAGCTTCTGGGAGAGAATCCTTCCTCTTAAACTATGTGACTTCCTATCAACCTTGCCTAGCCTAGGAATCCCTTGCACGGTGGAGTTTAGTCCCAGCTCGGGGGTGACCTACTACTGAGAGTGATGAGCAGTGTGGTCTAAGGTTGTGAGGTTCATGGACGGTCTGCACACAGTTGGTGGTTTTACTCCAGTTAAAAGATAAGTATAATTTATGTGCTTAATTATATATGTTATGCATGACTGTGATTCTTAAATGTTATTATGTATTCCGTTGCATGTTTGAATTATTGTTAATTCCATTTTAGTCTGTATGGTAGCAGTAACTCTGTGTTATTTGTTTTGAATTCATTAGAAATGCATGTTATATATATATATGTATGTTCCTCTGTGGTGTTTCCCAACCTGTTGTTGGCTAGGGACGTTACAAATTGGTATCAGAGAAAGAAAGGCAAAGTTAAAGGTGTTTGTGTAGCATTGTCTGACCTGTTTGTGGCCAGGGATGTTACAATTTGGTATCAGAGCCAAGGTTTCAACGCTGAGCCTGGATGGGCCATGTTAGTGGAAGTTGAAGCAAAAGTTTCAGAAAATAATTGTTGTCGAAATGGACAAAATTCAAGTTCAAAACCAAGGTTCAAGCACTGAGCCTGGATGGGCTGGATAAGTGGTCATTGGAACCAAGGTTTCAAGTGGAAATTGTGTTTGGAGGAACCAATTTCGAACCTTAGAACATTCCTGAGTGCCAAGAGGTTACTTTGGTCGTGTTACAAAGCTCAGAAGGGGTAGCGGTATTATAAAACCACGAAAGACGTGGTATTTGGGCCGTGGGATCTGTTCAGAAGAAGGAGAATCCTTCACGACTGTCAAATCTGGAGAAAGTATAGGAAGGTTAACCTGGAATCCTTACCGTTAGATCAAACAAAGAGTAGATCATAACTTCGGAATTTGACAATCAGGAGAAGTGGGATGTGCTGGTGCACAAACTTCTGAAACCCAAAGCTCCAAAGAAAAAGAGCAGACATGGTGGGGCCGGATGACGTCGCCATGGGTGGCGTGGACCTTCCTAGACATGTCGTGTGTCACTATCGAAGTTGGTGACATCTATAGTATGTGGACCCGGAGGGTAAAGAAGTCCGAAAATTCAAAATTCGGGAGTCTGGAAGGGAGCAAGCGTGAAAACCCCTGAAAACCGAAGTTTCGATGATCCAAAGTTTCGAAGATCCGAGGTCCGAAGTCCCGAAGCTCCGAAGTTCTGAAGTCTCGAAACTCTGATGCCTGAAATTCTACAGTGGGTATCAACCGTGTATGCTGGGTAGTCATGGACTATTGACCCACCTTACTTCGCGAGTTCGTTAATTTGGAACTACGAGAGACTATTGAGATGTGTTTAGAAACTTTCGAAATTGTAGGCCCGAAGTCCCAAGTAAGCGCCTATCGAGCTAGCGCTAAGCTACAACCGTGGTCGTGTGAGTTGGGGGATAAGAGAAGGGGGCTAGTGCCCAAAAATCTGTTGCAGAACGAAAGGATCTACGAGGATTCTTGGTTTATCGAGAATCGCAGAGAAGGAATTCTGAACTTTTTCTTGAATCAAATTGGTTTATGAATACAGTGGAATTTGTTAAGGACTAATGGCCTGCCAAATTTTGGTTGATTGCACATTGTGTTGTAGAGTCAACAATTGTTAGAACCAAACAGAATTGTCACTTAGTGCAGAGAAATGGAGAAGGCACAAAATACTTCCAGCTCAGAAAATGAAGCTAGAGGAATGGATATTCATTTGGGAATTGAAGGATCGAACTCCAATGGGCATGGAGAAGAGATAGATAAGGAAGGAAACATGATGAAAATCATTGAAATATTGCAGAAAGATGCACAGACTCACCAAGAAGATAACAAAAAGCTCATGAAATCCAGGGAACAATAGGGAGAATTCAACCTAAAGTTGATGCGGAGCCTCGAAAGGATAGAAAGGAAATTGGAGAAGGAAAATGACTCTAGTAAATTAGGAAGTCCCAGGTTCCCTGATGAGAAGAGAAAATCAAGGAGTATTGGTAGACACCATCATCACTCCCAAGGACACTCTAAGAGGAAGGCACACAGTAGCTCAAGCCCATCATCTACCAGAAAGCATAGGAGATCTGGAGTGGATGAGTTGAAGGGTGAAATGAACAAGATTAAGCCTCCTACGTTTGATGGAGAACAACAGAAGGAGGAAGATGCCAAGACATGGCTGCTTGGAATGAGGAAATACTTCCAACTGCAGAATTATTCCTCTCATGAAGAAGGAAGAATTACAATGTATCAACTGAAAGGAAAGGTATCCATGTGGTGGGATCAACTTGTGCAGGTGCAACACATTGAAGAGAAAAATGTTACCTGGGAGGAATTCAAGAAGTATTTCAAAGGGAAATACTTGACTAAGAGATACTATGACAAAAAGATGAAAGAGTTCTTTGAACTCAAGTTGGGTAGCCTGTCCATTGATGAATATGAACAAAGGTTTTTGTAATTGTTGAAGTACGTTCCTTTGATCAAGAATGAGACTACCAAAATTCAAAGGTATTTGAGTGGACTGCCATCTTCCATCGGTGACAAGATCCAATATGATGATCCTAAAACTATGGAAGAAACCATAAGATGAACAAAATGCTTATATGAGCAGCAAGGAGAAAATCCTACTTTCCAAAATGCTTGGGATGACGAGAAGAAATTCAAGATGGATCAGAGGAAGAAGGGAACTAAGCCACCCTTTTTCAGAAACGGTCCCCAAGGAAAGCCATCTTTTAGAGTTCCCAGGAAGGATGAAATGGGTGGGCAAATGCCAATATAGTCACCTATGGAATGTTGGGGTTGTAAAGGAAATCATAAGTACATATATTGCCCCCACAAAATGACAAAGTGAGAGTTGTCCACAATGTTCAGCAGGCAGAAACAGTGGAGGACATGGGAAGAAGAATACCAAGGATCTATGCAGCCCTGGAAAACAAGAGAGCCGAGTTTCAATCACATATGTTTGAAGTGGAAGGTATGATCAGTGACCATACCATTACTATTTTAATTGATTCAAGAGCTAGTCATAGTTATATAGATCCTAGAGTGGTGGAAAGTTTTCATTTACCAAGAAGAAAGCATGGAAAATCTTGGTTAGTGCATCTGGCTATAGGAACCAAAAGAAATGTTACTAAGTTGGTTAAGTCATGTCGAGTGGACATGAAAGGATTGAACACAAGAGCTGAATTGAACATCTTACCTTTAGGTTCATATGACTGTCTAATTGGGATGGATTGGTTGGACCAACACCATGCCATATTAGACTGTCGTAACAAGGCATTCACTTGCCTGGATGAGGAAGGAAATCAGAAAACAGTCCTAGGAATTCCCAGAGCAGTTGTTGTCAGGGAAATCTCAACAATGCAGTTGAAGAGGTGCTACAGGAAAGGCTGCCAATTTTTTGCAGCTCATATGGAAGAGGCATCTAAGGATAAGGTATCAACTATTGAATACCATGCAGTATTAAAGGATTTTGGAGATGTATTCCAGGAGTTACCGAGATTACCCCCAAAGAGAGATATTGAATTCTCTATAAACCTGATGCCTAGAACAACTCCAGTGTCGAAAAATCCTTACAGAATGAGTACACCAGAGCTGAAAGAACTTCAATTGTAGCTTGAAGAACTTCTGAAGAAGGGGTATATATGCCCAAGTGTGTCACCTTGGGGTGCCCCAGTCCTGTTCGTGAAAAATAAATATGGAACGTTGAGATTGTGCATCGATTCTAGACAGTTGAACAAAGTGACCATTAAGAACAAGTATCCTTTGCCAAGGATCGATGATCTCTTTGATCAGTTGAAGGATGCCAAGGTATTTTCAAAAATAGATCTCAGGTCAGGATACCACCAGGTAAGGATCAAGGATGAAGACATCAGAAAGACCGCCTTTAGAACAAGGTATGGTCATTATGAATTCACAGTGGTACCATTTGGATTATCAAATTCACTCGTTGTTTTCATGTGCTTAATGAATGACGTATTCAGGGAATATCCAGACAAGTTTGTCATATGTTGGACAGATTGTCATTGATGTCAACAGTCGAATTGTTGATCTGTTGTTAATGATGAATTACCACAGTTGAGATTGTCATTGATGTCAAACAGGTATATCAGTAAGCAGAAGATGTCAACAGTGTGCAGAGATCGAAAGAGCGAACAAGAGAAGTGAATACTCGAATGAGTTAAGCTCAGAAGGGTTGGCGTCGAGTTCAGAGAAAGGAGACATCTATAATCTCAATGGACAGTAGATATTGCTGGAGACAACAGGAACAAATAGCCGTGGGCTGTTAGATCCAACATAGCTACAAGGAGGATAAGCGCTGAACTCATTCAAACTCCAAAGCTCAGGAGGAGAAGCGACATGGACTGTTAGATCCAAAGATAAAAAGGGGGAGTGACATGGGTCATCGATCCGACAAGAGTGGAATATCAGATATCAGGAAATTAGGAGTCGAAAGAAGGGAGGTGCTCTAACCTATGAAATACTGAAACGTGAAATCACGATTAGATTTAGACCATTGAATCGAGGAAAGTTGATGACCATTGATTTGCTTCAAGAGCCTCAACAATTGTCAGATTAAGCCCGAGTCTCGTTAGCCGTTAGATCATATCAATGTAGAAGGATAGGATAAGTAAGGTAAAGAGGCTGTAAGTTCAAAGTGCTGAAACCCCGTCAGTCGTCGGATCATCGAGGCCATGGACCATTGATCTATCATGAATCATTTCAGAGTCTCACGAGTTTCGAGCAAGGCAACTCATATCAGGAGTTCACGATATTTGAAATCGTGACACACTCCTCTAGCTTGGCCCCTGGTCATCACCGATGATCACGAGAAGGGGAGGAGCTAGTGCAGCCAAGCTCTATTTCGGCGATCGCGACATGGAGTGTCAAGACCCTCCATCACAAGAATGTTGAAATGCGAAATCATGATAAGATAAAGACCATTGATTTGGAGTACACAATGAGGACTGTTGGATCAGGGTTGTGGGTCAGCGAACCACGTCAGAAAGGACACGTGGCACACTCAGACATTGACAAGTGTCAAGTTCAAACAACAAATCAGGTACATGTAACTCACGAATCTGAGTGACATATGGCAACTACTTGGCCCATGCCAAGTCATCAAGTGACGTCAGCAATTTAAATAAGATCAAGACCGTCGAATCATCCAAAATAGATCTTAGTCATCAGATGTTCGAAGAGCCATCGGGGTTCTGGACAGACGATAGAATTCTCTAGTGGGAGAAGTGTCGATAGCCGCGTACCATTGGATCCAGTGAAGCTGCAAGGGGGATAAGGGTTGAAACTCATTTAACTCTCAAAATATCAGGAGAGGTAGAGAGTCATCGATCTAAGAAAGGATCGAAATGTTGGTCTCTTTCGTGAAATCGACAGTCGGGAGTTTTGACATGTTCCACATCTCGAAGTCCCGATAGGTGAAGTCCTGAAATTACGACAACCATCCATCTCAGCGCATGATTAAGTCATAGCCATCAGATTTAGCAGTGAAAGGATGAAAACTAACCATTGATCTGTCTCCATGGAATAAATGTGAACCGTTTGATTGTTTTGGCGATTTCGTGATCGTGAGTTTAGTAAAGTGTGAAGTCACGAAGACTCGAATGTCTAAACGCCGAAACCCTGTCAACCGTCTATCTCATCAGGAGGATGAATCGTGGGCGTTGAACTGAGAAGTGCTCAAATGCTCATTTGGTCTAAATTGCCTTAAGCATGAGGTCACCACCATTGGTCATATTGTAAAGAGGTTTGACATTGCAGAGTGTAATGCGTTGTTGAAATTGTTGAGCTAGTGGTTTTGTAATGCATGGTCATGTGAAATGGATTGAAGGAAGTGCCTCCACAGAATCTGGTCTCTATGAAGTAAAAGAGATTTGATATCGAGTATAAAGGATTAAATTGATCCATGACTGTGATCAATTTATGAAAAAACCTTCACGGTATAATGAACCGATACACAGTCACGATTAAAAGAGAATAAATCATGAAAAACATGAATAATGAATAAAAAGGAAAAATAATATTAATTAAAGTTTAATTATCATTTTAAATGAAAAGGTACAATGGTTCAAATAAAGGGACACGATGTTTTAAATTTCACACCCGTTTGAAGAGTATATAAATGAGAAAAAGTGGTGAGAAGAAAGTGCCTCTACAGTCCAGAAAAGAAGATCAAAAGCTAAAGCAGATTCCAGGAAGAAAAGCTAATACATATGCATTAAGGGTGGTTGGGCGGTGCAAGGGCAGGTTGGTGCTTGCAGAGGGAGTTGATGCTTCCTTGTCAATTGTAGCTGACTAAACAGGGGGTCGTATCCTCCTACCAGTTGGTGCTGGTAAACCAGGGTGTGGGTGCATCCTGATCAGTTGGTGCTGATTAAAGAGGAAGTACATCTTCCTCCTATGTAACATGTAAAACAAATTGCAGTTAATAGAAAAGAGTTTGTGGTTTTTCCCATTTGGGTTCCATGATAAAATACTGTGTTAAGATTTTGTTTTGCATTAATAAGTAAAAATTGATATAATTGTCCTGTCACTGATTCACCCCCCCCTCTCAGTAATAGAATCTAATCCTTCAATTGGTATCAGAGCGTGTTCCTTCAACAACAGTCTAACAAACTTGAAGGTAGATCTTGAAGATGGGTCAACAAGAAGGAATGTCTAACAACAAAGCACCATTGTTCAATGGAGAAGACTATGCTTTGTGGAAAATAAGAATGAAAAGCTTCCTGTTGGTGATTGGTTTTGATATCTGGAAATTTGTTGTAGACAGTTACATTGCACCGACTACTCCACCTACAGACTCTAGAGGAAAGGAAATCCATGATGATAACTCAAGAGCAGTTAATGGAATTCTAGCTGGGTTGACTGACTCTATATGTGTGAAAGTTATGCATTGCAAATCGGCCAAAGAAATCTGGGACAAATTGGAGGCAGTATATAAAGGAGATGACAAAGTCAAAGAAGCCAGACTACATACCTATAGAACTCAATTTGAAAATCTGAAAATGAAAGAAGAAGAAAATATTGCTGAATACTTTCATAGGGTATATGGAGTGGTCAACTCAATTAGAGCGGCAGGAGAAGAAGTTACAGATAAACTCATTGTGAAAAAAATACTAAGGTCATTACCGATGAGGTATGATGCAAATATTTCCTCAATTGAAGATAGATCCGATCTAAACTCACTCACAGTTGACCAGCTCCATGGGATTTTTACAACATATGAAATGAGAACAGGGAATAATAAATTAGCAAAAGACGAAACAACTTTCAAAGCATCCAAGACAAAGATAAATCTGAAGCAAAAACTGCAATCCTGTCATCATGAATAATCTGATGTGGAGGAAGCTAACTTTATTAGAAAACTTCAGAAAGGACCATGGAAGTACAAAGGCAAGCTTCCTTTCAAATGTTTTAATTGTGGCAAAGTTTTTCATTTTGCATCCAAGTGTCCCTATCCCAAGGAGGACCCTAAAGATGAAGAAAATAAAACCAGACAATATCAGAAGAAAGAAAAATTCAACTACAAGAAAAAGTTCTACAAAGGGAAAAATAATTTCTACTCAAAAGAAGAAAACAACAACTCGTCATAATCTAGCGACAACAATGAATCTGATGATGATGAATTCCTTTTCTTAGGTATTGAATAATCTAATGATATATAAAAAATTAAACATGAGAAGGAGTTAGAAGATGAAGCAGAAGTTAATATGGAGGAAGAACTTCTCAGTGCCTTGGATGAATTAAGAAAATACAAAACCAGATATAGACAATTAAAAAGTTTTGTAGTTGAACGAAAGGAAAGGCATGAACAAGAAGAAAAGGAGATTGAAAAAATCATGAGCAATCTGAAAAAACAAATATTAGAAGCAAATAAGATCGAAGAAAATCTGGAAAAGTCTCTTAAGGAAAAAAAAAATAACTTGTGAAAAAATGGAGGCATAAATAGTTCATCTGAAAAAGGAACTGGATGCAAAAATCATTCAAACAAAATCTGAAAATAGCTCTAAAATATTAGATAAGATTATTACTGCTCAAAGGGATTCTGAAAATAAAAATGGAATAGGTTATTCTCAAAAGGAAAGCCATGTTAACTCTAAATCTTATGCAGATGCTCTTCGCAGTACATTCAAGAAGAAAAATGAAGAGAAGATAAGTAATGACATGAGCTCCAGAAAATTACCTCCACTCATCAGGAAAGAAGGCAAGACAATACCAAAGAAGTTTTACCAAAATAGGTATCCTCGCATTTTTCCTGGTTACTGCTATGCTTGCTCTAATGTTGGACACAAAGCTATAAATTGTAGAGCATATAAAAAGAAAAATCTGAAGGTTAATAATTATATCCTTCAGGATAAACAAGTAGCAAATCAATTTAAGAGTAGAAACTATAACTCTTTTGAACCTCTATAAGAAGGGGACTTACAATGCTTCAGATGTCATAACCATGGACATAAAGCCATTAATTGCAGACTAATGGAAGTCTCAGAACAACCCAAGTTAATTAGAGAGAAGAAGAAACTTTGGAGGGTAAAAACATAAAAAAGATAATGCCTTATTGCCCTAAAAACTCAAGATGAAAAGGATCTCTGGTATGTTGATAGTGGATGCTCTAAACATATGACAGGTAACAATGACAAGTTTTTAGACTTGAATAAACAAAAAGGTAAAGTTACATTTGGTGATAATGCTTATTTAACATACTTGGGAAAAGTACTGTGAGCCTAGGAAAAGACAAAGCTAGAAATGTACTACTTGTCGATAAATTGAAGCCTAGTTTATTAATTGTTAGTCAAACCTGTGATCAGGGACACTTTTGTATCTTTGATTTCCAAAAATGTTAAATTAGGAGAGAAGACACAAGAAAATTAGTTGGTACTACTCCTAGAACTCCTGAAAATGTATATATACTAGATGCAAAACTAAATGAGGTCATATAAATTTAGTAGATGAAATTTGGCTATGGAATAAGAGGTTGGGGCATATCAACTTTGACAATCTTTTGAAAGTCAACAACCTTGGTGCAGTAAGAAACTTGCCAAAAATCATAAAACCCTCAAATTCTATGTGTAGACATTGTCAACTAAGGAAGCAAACTAGGGTAAGGTTCAAAACAAAAGAATACACAACCTCTAAACCTTTAGAGCTTGTTCACACTGACCTATGTGGACCTACAAGAACCAAGAGTCTACAAGGAGAGTCTTACTTTATGTTGTTCATTGATGACTTT
>ML790006.1:189764-231554 GCA_009831015.1 Picea engelmannii | reverse complement strand
AATCTTTATTGCAAAATTGATGGTAATAACTTGATCATTGTGGAAGTGTATGTTGATGATATCATTTTTGGTAGTAATCAAATAAAAATGAGTGAAGACTTTGCTAAAAAGATGCAGCAAGAATTTGAAATGTCTATGCTTGGCGAACTAAATTTCTTCCTTGGATTACAAATAATATAGTCCAAAAGGGGAGTTTTTATCCATTAGTCTAAATATGTTAAGGATATGCTTAAGAGATTCCAATTAGAGGATTGCAAACCTGTTAGTATACCTATGACGGTTGGATGCAAACTAAGCAAGGATGATGAGTCCAAAGCTGTAGATACAAAATACTACATATCAATGATTGGCAGTTTGCTCTATGTAACAACTTCCAGACTTGATGTCAAGCAAGCTATTGGGATGGTGGCTAGATTCCAAGCAGAACCAAAGGAGAGTCATGTTCAAGTTGTAAAAAAAATCTTTAGATATTTGAAAGGAACCATAGATCTTGGTATCCTAGCAAGGACTAATTCACATTAAAAGCCTATTCATATGTTTATTGGGCAGAAAGTATAGATTACAGAAAAAAGTACGAGTGGAGGAGCATTCTTTTTGGGAGAATCAATGGTTGCTTGGATAAGCAAGAAAAAATCCTCAATATCTTTGTCTAGCATTGAAGCTAAGTATATTGCAGTAGCAGAATGTTGCACACAAGTGGAATGGATGAAACAAACTCTACAAGACATCAAAATAGTATTTGAAGAACCCACAATTATCCACTGTGACAATACAAGCGCGATAAGTCTCTCTAAGAACCCAGTCCAACACTCAAAATCAAAACACATTCCCATAAAATACCACTATCTAAGAGATCGGGCTGAAAAAAAGAACATTAAATTCGAATATGTTCCGACACAAGAATAGGTGGTAGATATTTTTACAAAACCCTTATGCAGAGATGTATTTGAATATCTCAGGCAAAAATTGGGAGTAATCCTTCTTCCTACCTAAATATCTAAAGGAAATAATGCATCAGTTGGCACCTATCCAGGGGGAGATAACAATCAACAACAGAAGGTGTTATTTAGTTATGACATAAAAAAGATTGATTGTAGGAGGCTTTACCGTTGGTCATAGAAGAAACTATACCGACAAATCATAGGAGAAGAAATCCTTTGCCATTGATGTCAAAGGGGGAGAGAAACTTCATAAAAACTTCATAAGAGGAAAGCATCATCACAGGGGGAGTTTTGTATATGAATTTAGTGTGTTGCCCTCAATGACAAAGGGGGAGATTGTTGGACAGATTGTCATTGATGTCAACAGTCGAATTGATGATCTATTGTTAATGATGAATTACCACAGTTGAGATTGTCATTGATGTCAAACAGGTATATCAGTAAGAAGAAGATGTCAATAGTGTGCAAAGATCGAAAGAACGAACAGGAGAAGCAAATACTCGAATGAGTTAAGATCAAAAGGGTTGGCGTCGAGTTCAGAGAAAGGAGCTATCGATAATCTCGATGGATGGTAGAGATTGTTGGAGACAACAGGAACAAATAGTCGTGGGTCGTTAGATCCAGCATAGCTGCAAGGAGGATAAGCGCTGAACTCATTCAAACTCCAAAGCTCAGGAGGAGGGACCATTATATCCAAAGCTAAAAAGGGGGAGCGACGTGGGTCGTCGATCTGATGAGAGTGGAATATCGGATATCAGGAAATCAAGAGTTGAAAGAAGGGAGGTGATCTAACCTATGAAATACCGAAATGTGAAATCACGATTAGATCCAGACCAATTGATTGAGGAAATTTGACGACCGTTGATATTCTTCAAGAGCCTCAACAGTTGTCGAATTAAACCTGATTCCCGTCAGCCGTCAGATCATGTCAATGTGGAAGGATAGGATAAGTAAGGTAAAGAGGCTATAAATTCAAAGTGTCGAAACCCCATCAGTCGTCGGATCACCGAGGCCATGGACCATTGATATGTCATGAAGCATTTCAGAGTCTCACACGTTTCGAGCAAGGAAACTCATATAAGGAGTTTGCGATATGCGAAATCACGATGCACTCCTCTGGCTTGGCCCCTAATCACCACCAATGGTCATGAGAAGGGGAGGAGCTAGTGCAACCAAGCTCTATTTCGACGATCGCGACATGGAGTGTCGAGACCCTCCATTGCAAGAATGTTGAAATGAAAAATCATGATAAGATAAGGACCGTCGATTTGGAGTACACAACGAGGACCGTTGGATTAGGGTTGTGGGTCAGCGAACCACGTCAGCAAGGACATGTGGCATAGTCAAACACTGACAAGTGTCAAGTTGAATTGAAATATCACTCACGAATCTAAGTGACACATGGCAGCTACTTGGCCCATGCCAAGTCATCAAGTGACATCAACAATTTAAATAAGATTAGGACCGTCGGATCATCCAAAATAGATCTCAGTCGTCAGATGTTCGAAGATCCATCGGGGTTCTGGACGGATGGTAGAATTCTCTAGTGGGAGAAGTGTCGATAGCCATGTGACCTTGGATACAGTGAAGCTGCAAGGGGGATAAGGGATGAGAGTCATTTAACTCTCAAAATATCAGGAGAGGTAGAGAGTTGTCGATCTAAGAAAGGATCGAACCGTTGGTCTCTTTCGTGAAACCAACACTCGGGAGTTTTGACATGTTCCACATCTCGAAGTCCCGATAGGTGAAGTCTCGAAATTATGATAGCCATCCATCTCAGCGCATGATTAAGCCATAGCCATCGGATTTAGCAGTGAAAGGATGAAAACTAACTGCTAATCTGTCTCCATGGAATAAACGTGAACTGTCTGATTGTTTCGGCGATTTCATGATCGTGAGTTTAGTAAAGTGTGAAGTCACGAAGACTCGAATGTCTAAACGTCGAAACCCCGTCAGCCGTCTATCTCGTCAAGAGGATGAATTGTGGGCATTGAACTGAGAAGTGCTCAAACGCTCATTTGGTCTAAATTTCCTTAAGTGTGAGGTCACCACCATTGGTCATATTGTAAAGAGGTTTGACATTGCAGATTGTAGTGAGTTGCCGAAATTGTTGAGCTAGTGGTTCTGTAACGCACGGTCATGTGAAATGGCTTGAAGGAAGCACCTCCACGGAATCTGGTCTCTGTGAAGTAAAAGAGATTTGATATCGAGTATAAAGGATTAAATTGATCCATGACTGTGATCAATTTATGAAAAAACCTTCACGGTATAATGAACCGATACACAGTCATGATTAAAAGAGAATAAATCATGAAAAACATGAATAATGAATAAAAAGGAAAAATAATATTAATTAAAGTTTAATTATCATTTTAAATGAAAAGGTACAATGGTTCAAATAAAGGGACACGGTTTTTTAAATTTCACACCCGTTTGAAGAGTATATAATTAGAAAAAGTGGTGAGAAGAAAGTGTCTCTGCAGTCGAGAAAAGAAGATCAAAAGCTGAAGCAGATTCCATGAAGAAAATATGATACCTATGCATTAAGGGTGGTTGGGTGGTGCAAGGGCAGGTTGGTGCTTGCAGAAGGAGTTGGTGCTTCCTTGTTAATTGTAGCTGACTAAACAGGGGGTCGTAGCCTCCTACCAGTTGGTGCTGGTAAACCAGGGTGTGGGTGCATCCTGATCAGTTGGTGCTGATCAAAGAGGAAGTACATCTTCCTCATATGTAACATGTAAAACAAATTGCAGTTAATAGAAAAGAGTTTGTGGTTTTTCCCATTTGGGTTCCATGATAAAATACTGTGTTAAGATTTTGTTTTGCATTAATAAGTAAAAATTGATATAATTGTCCTGTCACTGATTCACNATAATGAACCGATACACAGTCATGATTAAAAGAGAATAAATCATGAAAAACATGAATAATGAATAAAAAGGAAAAATAATATTAATTAAAGTTTAATTATCATTTTAAATGAAAAGGTACAATGGTTCAAATAAAGGGACACGGTTTTTTAAATTTCACACCCGTTTGAAGAGTATATAATTAGAAAAAGTGGTGAGAAGAAAGTGTCTCTGCAGTCGAGAAAAGAAGATCAAAAGCTGAAGCAGATTCCATGAAGAAAATATGATACCTATGCATTAAGGGTGGTTGGGTGGTGCAAGGGCAGGTTGGTGCTTGCAGAAGGAGTTGGTGCTTCCTTGTTAATTGTAGCTGACTAAACAGGGGGTCGTAGCCTCCTACCAGTTGGTGCTGGTAAACCAGGGTGTGGGTGCATCCTGATCAGTTGGTGCTGATCAAAGAGGAAGTACATCTTCCTCATATGTAACATGTAAAACAAATTGCAGTTAATAGAAAAGAGTTTGTGGTTTTTCCCATTTGGGTTCCATGATAAAATACTGTGTTAAGATTTTGTTTTGCATTAATAAGTAAAAATTGATATAATTGTCCTGTCACTGATTCACCCCCCTGGTCTCAGTAACAGAATTTGATCCTTCATCATAGTCTTTTTGGATGACATCCTGGTGTATTCCAAGTCAGAGGAAGAGCATGAACAACATCTAAGGATGGTGTTGAAAGTGATAAGAGAACACCAACTATATGCCAAATTGAGCAAGTGCTCATTCTATCAAAAGAAGATCCATTATTTGGGGAATTTCATTTCAAAAGATGGGATAGTTGTGGATCTTGTGAAGATAGAAGCCTTTAGAGAATGGTCAGCACCTAAGAATGTGACAGAAGTCAGATCCTTTATGGGTCTAGCTGGCTATTACAGAAGATTCATTGCAGGGTTCTCAATGATAGCTCACCCCATCACTTCCTTGCAAAGGAAGGAGAAGAAATTTCAATGGACAAAAGAATGTAGGGAAAGCTTCCAGCAATTGAAGCAATTGTTAACCAGTGCTCCAATCCTGAGGATTGCAGATCTGAGTGAGGATTTCATGGTTTGCACAGATGCATGCAAAGAAGGACTGGGAGAATTTCTCAACCATAATGGGTTTGTAATATGTCATGGGTCCAAAAATTTGAAAGAGCATGAAAAGAACTATGCAACTCATGATTTGGAGTTGGCAGCCATAGTGCATGCCCTGGAGAAATGGAGGCACTACCTCATGGGAAGGAGGTTTGAACTCAAGACATACCATCATAGTCTGAAGTATTTGTTTGATCAACCAACCTTGAATGCTAGGCATAGTAGATGGTTGGAATTCTTTTGTGAGTATGACTTTGATATCAATCATATCAAAGGAAAGGAGAACAAAGTGGTTGATGCACTCAGTAGAAGAGTGCATGAACTACATGCTACGACCATTAGCATGTATCAAACTGATATTAAAGATAGAATTTCAGAAGCTGCAAATGTAGATTTGCAGTACATGGAATTGGTAGCAAAGCTATAGCAAGGTGAGATGCTACAAAAAGTGGAAGATTATAAATTGGAAATTGATGGGACACTCTTGTACACAAATAAAATTTATGCACCTAATTCTCAGGAATTGAGAATTATGGTCTTGAAGGAAATGCATAATTTGCCTTATGTTGGGCACCCTGGATATCAGAAAACAGTGCCAGCAGCAAAAAACTATTAGTTTTGGCTAGGCATGAAAACAGAGATTGCAAAATACATCGCCAGATGTATGGAGTGTCAGAAGGTCAAGGCTAAGCATAAGCACCCAACAGGGTTTCTACAACCATTGCCCATTCTTGAGTGGAAGTGGGAAGTGGTGACAATGGATTTCATCACAGTATTGCCCAGAACCGGCAAGCAGCATGATTCCATTATGGTGGTGGTAGATAAGCTTACGGAAGCTGCCCATTTTATTCCATTGAAGACCACTCACAAGGCAATTAATGTTGCTGAAATCTATATGAGGGAAGTAGCATGATTGCACGGTATCCCCAAGACAATTATGTCTGATAGAGACCTGAAATTTACCTCCAAGTTATGGAAGGGGTTATTCAAAGGGTTCAGAACGAATCAAAACTTCAACACTGCTTATCATCATGATTCTGATGGGCAGACAGAGAGGGTGAACCAAGTGATAGAATATATGCTAAGGATGTATGTGATGGAAAAACCATCTAAATGGGAAGACTACCTACACTTCATGGAATTTTCCTACAAAAATGGGTATCAAGTATCATTGAAGATGAGCCCATTTGAATCACTTTATGGAAGAAAGTGCAACACCCCAATAAGCTGGGATAACCCAGCTGATAGAGCAATAGTTGGGCCAGAATTGCTCAAGGAAATGGAAGAGAAAATGCTGAAGATTAAGAAGAATTTGAAGACTACCCAAGACAAGCAGAAAAGTTATGCTGATAAGAATATAACCCACAGGGAGTTTAAAGTGGGTGATCATGTTTTCTTGAAAGTAAAAGCTAACAGAAGTTCCCTGAAGTTGGGAAACTCTTCCAAACTAGCAACCATATATTATGGGCCATTTGAAATCCTAGAAAGCATTGGACCAGTTGCATATATGCTTGCATTGCCTACATCCATGACTGTACATAATGTGTTTCATGTTTCATTTCTTAAGAAATATATACTTGATGCTAATCATGTTATTGATTGGAATGTGATTCAGGTGGAGCAAGAAGGCGTCTTGCAAGTGCATTCGGTGTGCATATTGGAACGGAAGAGAAAACAACTCTGGAATCAATCCATAGGGATTGTAAAGGTCTAGTGGACCTGGTACGGTCCTGAGGACGCGACATGGGAGAATGAGGATGCTATGCGGGAAGAATACCAGCATCTTTTTGAAGATTTTGAAAATCTTGTTGATGTTGTGTAAATAAGTTGCACTGAGGACAATGCAAAAATAAGGGGAGGGGATTGTAATAACCCAAGGACGAGCCACAATTGTATTTATGAATCGTAAACATGTTTTGTAGGCTGGTGAGCAGAGCAATTATAAGCTGGTAGGCTTATGCGTTATTAGGCCGGAGAGCCTAGGTGTTAAAGGCCAGGAGCATGTTTTGTACATGTAAATATTCATATTAATAATATAAAAACATCATTGCGTGTAGACCCACCATGAAGAAAGAGTGACGGGGGATTAAGCTCCACTGGGCTGGGTAAGGGAGAGGGGGATGAGAGGTTGGAAAGAGGGGCTAAGTCTAAGGGCTTAAGTCCAAGAGAATAATAATTTTTTATTATTATTCCAAAGGCTTTTTAAAAGGATATGTTTTTATCCTAAGTTCCTGGGGAAGGACAGGTGACTTCCAAAGGGAATGAATGTGCTTCATGAGCGACAGGTGTCGCCTCAGGCACATGCAAACTTAAGGGGGGGAATTGCTATTGTTGGGACACTCACTCACAGAGGCAGGGGAATTCACGCAGTGGGAGTTTTGGCTTTCACAATCTAGGCTAGGTAGACCAGTCTGCCCTGTTTTCTTCTCACGAGTTCACTCACACACTAAACAAGCCCGCAACCATCCATTTCCGCAATTGCTAAACTTGTGACCATATTGGCTAGCTCTATAATTTAATGAGTCATCCCTTTCCTTACCTGAATTAGCTATTGTGGGTTGAAGAAGTGGGTTTTCAAGCCTGTGGTTGAAGAAGCAGGTTGTCAGGCCTGTGAGCAACCCTCTCCAGGTGAGAGAGTGTGCTGAGGAAGTGAGTTCTCCTGGAGGGAGTCCCGTAGCTACTACAGAGCTCTGAGAATTATTATCTGGCCTATTGTTGAAGCCCAAGGCAAGGGAGGTGGAGCAGGCGATGGACTGTGTGATAGTGAAGGTGTATACTCTTGGGATGGGACAGGCATGTGGGGAATGAGAGTCTCTGAGTAGTGGGCGTAAGTAGCTATTGGGAGAGAATAATTTCTCTTAAGCTGTGTGACTTCCTATTGACCTTGCCTAGCCTAGGAATCCCTTTCCTGGTGGAGTTTAGTTCTAGCTCAGGGGTGACCTACTGCTGAGAGTGATGAGGAGTGTGGTCTAAGGTTGGGAGGTTCGTGGAAGGTCTGGACGCAATTGGTGGTTTTACTCCAGTTAAAAGATAAGTATCATTTCCATGCTTAATTATATATGCTATGCATGATTGTGATTCTTAAATGTTATCATGTATTCCCTTGCATGTTTGAATTACTGTTAATTCCATTTGAGTCTGTATGGTAGCAATAACTCTATGTTATTTGTTTTGAATTCATTAGAAATGTATGTTCCTCTGTGGCATTTCTTGGCCTGTTGGTGGCTGGGGACGTTACAAATTGGTATTAGAGAAGGAAAGGAAAAGTTAAAGGTGTTTGTGTAGTGTTTCCCGACCTATTGGTGGTCGGGGATGTTATAATTATATTCCATCTTGGTGGTAGTCGGATCCATAATTCCTTGATCATTGATCCTTGGTTTTATAGATAGTTCTTTCAGTGTGAGAGTAACTAGAGAGGTTAAAGCATAACATAATGGAGGTATAGAGTTAAGTGACCCAAGTTTATCAAGCCAATGATATGTAGAGCTAGAACTAAGAGCATAGTGCTAGAAGCTAAGAGTTGAATCTTTGATAGAGTCAATAGCAGTTGAGCCATGTAACAACCATGGAAGATTAAGCAAAATAGATAACTTGGTTAGAGAAGACATGGGAAAGATTCAAGGCCAATCAACGAAAGTGTAAGATCGTGTGAGAAACCTTGTAGGAATGTAACTTTAGATCGACTGAAGTGTAGATTGTAGGCATTTCTCGTTTGTAATGAGACCTAGATTTTAGTCCTAGAGTGCTCTCTGGTTAAAAATCATGTTGTGTATTATGTGATTGGCGACAGTGCGTATGTTTTTTGTTATTGTTAAACATCAAACAAAGTTACCAGCTTAACGAGAATTGTGACCTCAAAATGAGAACTCTAACCCAAAAACATCATATTTTTGGGTGAAAAACACCAAAATAAAAAAGTGGTGTTATGTGTAGCACCCTTTTTGGGAGAGGTGGTTAAAATTGCAACTTGTTTGAAATTGTGCCCTTGACATTGCAAACATAACCCTGAAATTGACCATTGAATCAAAAAGTGATGCTACCAGTAGCATCACTTTTTTGGAGTTAAAACTATAACCTAATTGAAACCGTTGTCTTGACCACTGACACCACCATAAATAAAACAATGAAAATCGTCTCTTAAATCTAAAAGTGTTATTACTTGATAATTTATTTATTGATCTTTTTTTAATAATTTACATTAAGAAGATGATTAAATTTCTCAATCCCACTAGTGCGAATATATTTTGAGGGTTTCATTCTGTAAGGTGGCCAAGGTTCGAAACTCGCAGTAGTCGAGAGGAGACACCCAAAAAAATCCAACCATGTTAAGGGTTGGTGTGGCCTAGGACAACTACGATCCTCGAGTGATTTTGACGACTTAGATTCCCTTGGATCGCAGTTTTTTAGACTACAGACTACTCCCACATGTAATAGACACACTAACAAATAATAATAATAATAATAAATGTAAATCTCATTTTTTTAATTAAAAAAAATAAAAACAAAGAGAATTTTTTTTTATTTTTTAAATAAAATAAAATAAAACCCTTAAAACACTATATTTAAAAAAAATGTGAAAACATACCCTTTTTTATAAAAAAAATAAAAAAACACTCTAAAATAAAAATTAAATTAAAAAAAAAAAACAAATGAAATAAAAACAAAATTTAAAAATTTAAAAAATACAAAAAAAAACAAAACAAAACTATAAATAAAAACAAAATTAAAAAAAATCAAAATCAAAACAAAATCGAAATAAAAAAATTAAAACTAAAATCAAAAACTAAATTAAAAAAACAAAACAAAAAACAAACTAAAATTGGAAATCTAGGACAACGCGATGTCGGGCATCGCCTCTCCCCCACGCCTCTAGCTTGATGGCCATGCCTGCGGTCGTTACACCATCCAACAAATCGTGGGGAGGGAGGCAATTGATTTTTTAGTTTTGTTTCTAATTATAGTTTTGGTTTTTTTGTTTTTTAATTTTGTTTTTATTTTAGGGTGTTTTTTAAATTTTTTTTATAATAAAATTTGTGTTTTCGTGATTTTTTTTGTGTGTTTTAAATTTAGTATTTTAAAGGTCTTCTTTTATTTATTTTAAAAAAATAGATATTACTCTTTTTATTTTTTTTTTATTTTTCGGTTATTGTTTTTTTTCCAATTTAAATATTTTCTTAATGAAATTATTTAAAAAAATAAAATAAATAAATTATCAAGTAATAACACTTTTAGATTTCCGGTGTAGCATGAGCGGGTGGGGTTCTCTCTCCATGGGATGAAGTATTAAGCTTATTTTCTCTTGTAATGTGGGGAAAGAAACCAACAACCAAGCAGAGGCATATGCTCTTCTCGAAGGGCTGAAGTTGATCCGACAACAAGGAATAAAATCACTCTCAATTCTAGGGGATTCCATGGTAATCATAAACCATCTAAGGAAAAAAACGTCTCCAAGAGAAATGAAACTTGCATCCATTTTCAGATGAATACTCTCTGAGTTGAAGGGTCTTCATACCTTTGTCCCTCTCCACATTTTTTTCCACAATAACACCATCACAAATGCGCAAGCAAATTAAGCATTAAGGGACCCCATAGAAACGCTAAAGGTCAATGACAGTTCCTTGGCGACCCCTATACCGTGATCTTGAATAAGATCAAAGGAAATAGTTGTAAGGAAGGATGTCAAGTTGAAATTACAAGGTAGAGTTATAAAATAGATGGGCGACATACATTTTGTCGAGTATCCATTGCTTCCTCTGACAGTGCAATCATGCCACGAGTAAGAAAGGATGTTGATTATAAAGGTCGTTGCATCTCCCACGCGAAATAATTAGGTTGTACTATGTTTCTTTGCCCTCATAACATGCAAATTCAATGTCCCTCACGAAATTGTGCATGTGTTAAGTTCATCTCAAGAAGGCCTTGGTCACTTCGTTGGGTTGTTCTAGCCTTAGTATTTATGGGAGCTATACTGGATAGATGGGAGATTACTTCACCAGATCTAACCTTGCAAATAATTGATAAGAACGGGGCCTGCTCCACTCCCCCTTGTCATATGCTTAGGGTGTGTGAAATCTACTCAGTTTCCATAGATTTCATGGAATCAATTTTTCTTGTGACGTGGTTAATGCCTCACACATGCCATGAGTGTATCTTAAGAGTGCCACCCTGGGCTCAATTGTGGAAGAATAAAAAGAAGCAACACCTTGAAGCTCTCATTCTGAAGAAAGGAGGCAAAATATTACTCTGTGCAAAGGATATCAACATGCATCTAGTTATGGAGAGGCATCGAGCATGGGTAGCACAGTTGAGGCAGAATATACGAGCAGAAGAACACGACAAGATGATTCATTCAATTCATACCTTGCAAATTCAGGTTCAAGGATTATCCACTCAGTTGCTCACAACAATGGAGATCCTAGCATAACAAAGACATGGACAACACCAATCGCAAGATGAACATTGAATGTGTTGTCATTCATTCAAAAGTTGAAGAATTGTGAACTAGACCAATGACCCAATCACTAGAGTGCTCCAATACAATTCACTCTGAGGAGGCCTCCTCTCCAGGTCTGCAGCCAAATCTTCCAGACCTCAACTCGTCGCCAGAGCAAACTGAAGAAGAGTCGGGAAGGAATGACACCCCAAGCTAATTGTTTTGTTGATGTTTTGTTTTTGTATCTTGTTGTTACGTTTCTTTTATAGGCTATACTCTGGAAAGAATTCTGATATATTGTATAAGCTTCAAATAGACTTAAATTCTGTGAGCATTCTAGCAAGGTCTCATTCTTTTTTTGTTTCATTTGTAAGGGTTGATTTTGAAATTTTGCACACTTCAGCCTCCTTTCATTTATGGCATACTTTTTAATATAAATTTCCCCAGTTTCTTTCGAAACAAAATAGCACTTTTAGATTTAGGAATCGATTTTTCAATGTTTTGTTTATGGTGGTGCCAATAGTCAAGGTCATGGTTTCAATTAGGTCATATTTTTAACTAAAAAAAAAACAGTGGTGCTACACATAGCATCACGTTTCGATTCAAGGGTCAATTTTAGGATTTTGTTCGCAATGTCAAAGCCATAATTTCAAACAAGTCACAATTTTAACCACCTACAAAAGAAAAGGGTGCTACCAATAGCACCACTTTTTGAAACATGGGTAAAAATAACACCTCTACAAAAATGAGAACTCTAGAGAGTTCTTGTTAAGTTGGTAACTTTGTTATCATTGACACTTGATGAATTAATACAATAGATATGACATACAAATTGCATAGACTAGAGGGATGATTTAAAAATTATTATTAGAGTTTTGAAAGAAAAAAATTGAGTACCATTAGGTGATTTTCATTCACCAAACTATATAGGAATAAAAAACGTATCAAGGTAGTTTTTCCTAAGTTATGTGGAAGTTGTAAGCAACTCAAAAATGGGTAAAAATTTGAGGTAAGGAATATTCCAAGGGCTATAATATTTTGATGAAAAAAATTTGAGATGAGAATGAAGAATTGAAAAAGAAATCCAACAAACGGAAGTTGAGAAAGAGAATTTGCAAACCAAGTTGTCTAATTAAGTAAAGTTCCTTAGCAACCCTATGGACAAATTGGAGAAATGTGTATGGTTCTCAGAAAGTGTAAAACCCATTATTAGAAAAGTGGACAACATCGAGAAAGAGAAATTCTAGCCATGGAGGAACTTCAAGGGGAGTTAAATGAGATCCATAATCATATGGCCTAAGGCCAAAACAATTTCACCAATATAGATCCTAAATGCAGAATAATAAACATTGTAAAATCCTATCTTGAATAACATGATGTGCATTTATGGAAGTTGAATAATTGGTACGAGGAGATGGAGTCTAGGCCCTATAAAAACCCTAGCCATAGGCCCTCGTGGGAAGTTTGTGCATGCGACCTGCAGCCCACCCAACCCTACATGACACGGTAACTCCTTATGTTTTTATCTCTTCTTTTATTTGGTGGGAAGGATTTTTTACCACCGGTAATATGGTATGGGAGTAAGAGTATTTGGACTACTCAGGGGATTCCTCGGATGAACAACAGATCTGGTCAGTGCCAAGTGGCTTCCCCTCTGTGTCTGTCTCTAACATGCCCTTTTCAGACTCTGACATGGTGGATGGAGATGTAGATGTTACATGCCCCGACCCTAGTGGTCAGGCTGGTGATCTAGGTCATGGGGCCTTTTTTTTCTTATCGGGATCAAGGTGTGAGGGAGATTAGGTTGGCTCGGGAGGCCGAGGCTATCACTTTTGGCAGTTTCACTCCTCTTCCCCCCAGAAATCTCTCATAATGGTATCCTGCAGAGGCTTGACAACAAGAAGGGTTTCTTGAGAGGGATTTTCTCTTGGAGGTACCTTTTGAGGGACTTTGGCCAAACAAACCCCCTTTTGATGTTTTTTCTAGGGACTCTGAACTCGTTGGAAGCGACTTAAATTGATCACCCTCTCTCTGTTTGGGATGGAACCCCATTTCAGCTGCACCTAAGAATGCTCCAGTTGGTTTTCTTTCTAGCCATGAGTTGGGTAATTTCTCTTCTCTAGATCCTTCATAGTTTATGGTTTCTTCCCATCAGTTATCGTAAAAAAAAGCAGGAGTGGGGGACTCAGAGAGAGTATCCTCTCATCCCGTTGAGTTTCAGGAGGGCCAAGGGCATATCCCAGCCATTGGGGTTTTGGGGGAAGGGAAAAAGTCTTGTTTAAAAGAGAAGAAGTCATAGGCAAGTATTAAATTGGTTCCAAAACCCCAAAATTTGGCGCTTGGGGGATGATATAATGCTCCCATAGGTTTCAGAAATGGTGGAGATGATTGTTATGGGATGAGTAAATAGTCACCATCTGGGGATAAATTCCCTGCAGGAGTGGGTAAACAATTTGTGTTCTGGCACGGTGGATCATTTTCCCTTTATCCAAACCCTGTCAAATGGGTGGTTCATGTTTCGATTCCAGTCTTCATCAAACATCTACAAGATTTTTAAAGCCCCATGATGTATTGAATCATCGCCAATATTGTTGAAGAGATGGTTGCCTTTATTCGACGTTGGTTGAGAAAGGATAGATGAGCTACCAATATGGGTTCATTTGCCTGGACTCCCAGCGAAAATATGGATGCATAAGGGTTTTGAATGTTTGGGTAATTCCCTAGGCTGATACATGGACGTAGATATGTCTTTCACCTCCACAGGAAAAATGTCTATGGCTTGTATCCTGGTTTCTTTGAACATTCACAATGATCTGGTAGGGGAAATTGAGTTATATTGGGGGGGCAGGTCCATCCTTCAAAAAATGGACTATGAAGGAATTCCTTTCAAATATCATCAGTGTCATAAACATGGACATAATGCCAGTGAATTTCATCTTCCTATGCGGGGGAAATGGGACAAAGGCTATGCAAGGTCAACCCAGAAAAATTGAGGTGCTTCACAATTGGGGACGCTCACTATGTGGCCATGTCAAAGCTTGGTAGGGTGGGGCAAGGGGATAACAGGGGTTCTACTGAAAAATTCACTCCACACCATCAGGACATGACACTTCCTCCTCTCTCTAGTAAAGAGGATCATGTCAGTTGGGTTCTTCTAGATCAATCCAAAGCGACAACAAAAATGCTTCAACAAGGCATAGCTTCTCATTGGGGTATGTCGCCTTGTTTCCTTCCATATTTGAATTTCTTATTTCAATATTTATCTTTTTTGGGTAAAAGTGGGTTGAACCATTGAAGAGTCTCCCTTTCTCCCCAAATTCCCCTCATAAAACCCCATCTTCCCTTATAATTTACCCTTGGCCAATCTATCCTTCACTTCTCATCCGATTTCGGGTCTCCCTCACACATCTTGCTCGTCCATGGACTCTTCAATTGATTAAGAGGAGGACATGATGGCCTATCAATCAATGAATAGGCAATTCCGACACTAGGGAATATTATTCATAAGTTGAACGGTTTGGGATTGAACCCTTTTCCACCCACGATTGGGAAGGGGAGGAGCAGGAGGTCAAACCTTTCAAAGGCTTAGACCGGGGTTGATATGGATATGGAAGCAGGTAGAAAAATTTTCATCACTGGGGACCTTAGAGCAGTGTATCCCCTAGCTGGGGTGTCCGAATGAAGATTCTCTCCTTTATTTGTAGGTGTGTGTTGAGCCCAGGGAAAAAACTCACTCTCCACAGGTTGGTGGAATCTTCCCAACCCGACTTGTTATTGTTTCAGGAGACCTTGGGGGATGCAAATTAGGTGGTTCCTTTGTTGGATAAATTGTTTAAGGGTTGGAATTTTACGGGATTGGGTTCAATGGGGAATTCGGGGGGTCTATCTATCGGATGGTGCTCCAAATCTATACAATTAATCAATTCTTGGGGATTTGAATCCAACCTAGGAATAAAAGTGTTTGTGGAAGATTTGGGTAGATTTTTTTTTTCCAGTTCTCAATGTATATGGGACCTCCCAAGACCGTGTTCCTTTCTGGGACAATCTACTCATTAAATCCTTCCTGAAAGTTGAGGACCTCATCATGGAAAGTGACCTAAATTTCTCCCTAAGATCAATTGAATATTGGGGTCAAAGAGCTCATCCTGATGCTCTCACGAAATACTTCAGACATAAATTAGGGGAGGTAAGGCTACTAGACATCGCCCCTATCATACTGAGACCCACTTGGAGAAATAAGCGTGTTGGAGAGGACTTTTTCGCCAAGATATTATGATTTGGTTAATCTTTTGGTTGGTTTCAATTAGGTCATATTTTTAACTAAAAAAAAATAATGGTGCTACCCATAGCATCACGTTTCGATTCAAGGGTCAATTTTAGGATTTTGTTCGCAATGTCAAAGCCGCAATTTCAAATAAGTCGCAATTTTAACCACCTACAAAAGAAAAGGGTGCTACCAGTAGCACCACTTTTTGAAACATGGGTAAAAATAACACCTCTACATAAATGAGAACTCTAAAGAGTTCTTGTTAAGTTGGTAACTTTGTTATCATTGACACTTGATGAATTAATACAATAGATATGACATACAAATTGCATAGACTAGAGGGATGATTTAAAAATTATTATTAGAGTTTTGAAAGAAAAAAATTGAGTACCATTAGGTGATTTTCATTCGCCAAACTATATAGGAATAAAAAACGTATCAAGGTAGTTTTTCCTAAGTTATGTGGAAGTTGTAAGCAACTCAAAAATGGGTAAAAATTTGAGGTAAGGAATATTCCAAGGGCTATAATATTTTGATGAAAATATTTGAGATGATAATGAAGAATTGAAAAAGAAAATCCAACAAATGGAAGTTGAGAAAGAGAATTTGCAAACCAAGTTGTCTAGTTAAGTAAAGTTCCTTAGCAACCCGATGGAAAAATTGGAGAAATGTGTATAGTTCTTAGAAAGTGTAAAGCCCATTATTAGAAAAGTGGAAAACATTGAGAAAGATAAATTCTAGCCATGGAGGAACTTCAAGGGGAGTTAAATGAGATCCATAATCATATGGCCTAAGGCCAAAACAATTTCACCAATATAGACCTAAATGTAGAATAATAAACATTGTAAAATCCTATCTTGAATAACATGATGTGCATTAATGGAAGTTGAATACTTGGTACGAGGAGATGGAGTATAGGCCCTGCAAAAACCCTAGCCATAGGCCCTCGTGGGAAGTTTGTGCATGTGACCTGCAACCCACCCAACCCTACATGACACGGTAAATCCTTATGTTTTTATCTCTTCTTTTATATGGTGGGAAGGCTTTTTCACCACCAGTAATATGGTATGGGAGGAAGAGTATTTGGACTACTCAGGGGATTCCTTAGATGAACAACATATTTGATCGGTGCCAAGTGGCTTCCCCTCTATGTCTGTCTCTGACATGCCCTTTTCAGACTCCGACATGGCAGATGGAGATGTAGATGTTACATGCCCCAAGCCTAGTGGTCAGGCTAGTGATCTAGGTCATGGGGCCTTTTTTTCTCATCAGGATCAAGGTGTGAGGGAGATTAGGTTGGCTCAGGAGGCCGAGGCTATCTCTTTTGGCAGTTTCACTCCTCTTCCCCCCAAAAATCTCTCATAATGGTATCCCGCAGGGGCTCGACAACAAGAAGGGTTTCCTGAGAGGGATTTTCTCTCGGAGGTACCTTTTGAGGGACTCTGGCCAAACAAACCCCCTTTTGATGTTTTTTCTAGGGACTCTTAACTCATTGGAAGCGACTTAAATTGATCACCCTCTCTCCATTTGGGATGGAACCCCATTTCAGCTGCACCTGAGAATGCTCCAGTTGGTTTTCTTTCTAGCCATGAGTTGGGTAATTTCTCTTCTCTAGATCCTTCATAGTTTATGGTTTCTTCTGATCAATTATCATCAAAAAACGTAGGAGTGGGGGACTCAAGGAGAGGATCCTCTCATCCCGTTGAGTTTCATGAGGGCCAAGGGCAGACCCCAACCATTGGGGTTTCGGGGGAAGGGAAAAGGTCTTCTTCAAAGGAGCATAAGTCACAGGAAAGTATCAAATTGGTTCCAAAACCCCAAAAGTTGGTGCTTGGGGGATGATATAATGCTCCCATAGGTTCTGAAAATGGTGGAGATGATTGTTGTGGGACGAGTAAATAGTCACCATCTGGGGATAAATTCTCTGCGGGAGTGGGTAAACAATTTTTGGTCTAGCACGGTGGATCATTTTCCCTCAATCCAAACCCTGTCAAATGGGTATTTCATGTTCTGATTCCAGTCTTTGTCAAACATCTACAAGATTTTTAAAGCCCCATGGTGTATTGACTCATCGCCAATGTTGTTGAAGAGATGGTCTCCTTTATTTGATGTTGGTTGAGAAAGGATAGATGAGCTACCAATATGGGTTCATTTGCCTGGACTCCCAATGAAAATATGGATGCATAAGGATTTTGAATGTTTGGGTAATGCTTTAGGACGATATATGGACGTAGATATGTCTTTCACCTCCACAGGAAAAATGTCTATGGCTTGTATCCTGGTTTCTCTGAACATTCACAAAGATTTGGTAGGGGAAATTGAGTTATATTGGGGGGGCATGTCCATCCTTCAAAAAATGGACTATGAAGGAATTCCCTTCAAATATCATCGGTGTCATAAACATGGACATAATGCCAGTGAATTTCATCTTCCTATGGAGGGGGAAAGGAAAAAAGGCTCTGTGAGGTCAGCCTAGAAAAATAGAGGTGCTTCATAATTGGGGACGCTCACTATGTGCCCACGTCAAAGCTTGGAAGGGTGGGGAAAGGTGATAGTAGGGGTTCTACTGACAAATCCACTCCACACCATCATGACATGACACTTCCTCCTCTCTCTAGTAAAGAGGATCGTGTTAGCTAGGTTCTTCCAGATCAATCTGAAGCGACAACAAAAATGCTTCAACAAGGCATAGTTTCTCATTGGGGTATGTCACCTTGTTTCCTTCCATCTTTGAATTTCTTATTTCAATATTTTTATTTTTTGGGTAAAAGTGGGTTGAATCGTTGAAGAGTCTCCCTTTCTCCCCAGCTTCCCCTCATAAAACCCCATCTTCCCCTATGATTTAACCCTGGCCAATCTATCCTTTGCTTCTCATATGATTTCGGGTCTCCCTCACACATCCTGCTCGTCCATGGACTCTTCAATTGATTCAGAGGAGGACCCAGTGGCCTATCAATTAAGGAATAGACAATTCCAACACTAGGGAATATTAGCCATAAGTTGAACGGTTGGGATTGAACCCTTTTCCACCCATGATTGGGAAGGGGAGGAGTAGGAGGTCAAACCTTTCAAAGGCTCAGACCAGGACTGATATGGATATGGAAGTAGGTAGAACACTTTTCATCACCGGGGCCCTTAGAGCAGTGTAGCCCCTAGCTGGGGTTTTTGAATGAAGATTCTCTCCTTTAATTGTAGGAGTGTGTTGAGACCAGGGAAAAAACTCTCTCCACAGGTTGGTGGAGTTTTCCCAACCCGACTTGTTGTTGTTTCAAGAGACCTTGGGGGATGAAAATTAGGTGGTTCCTTTGTTGGAGAAATTGTTTAAGGGTTGGAATTTTATGGGACTGGGTTCAAAGGGGAATTTGGGGGGTATATCTATCGAATGGTGCTCCAAAGCTATATAATTAATCAATTCTTGGGGATTTGAATCTGGCTTAGGAAAAAAGTGTTTGTGGAATATTTGGGTAGATTTTTTTTTCAGTTCTCAATGTATATGGGACCTCCCAAGATTGTGTTCCTTTCTGGGACAATCTACTCATTAAATCCTTCCTGAAAGTTGAGGACCTCATAATGGAAAGTGACCTAAATTTCTTCCTAGGATCAATTGAATCTTGGGGTAAAAGAGCTCATCCTGATGCTCTCACGAAATACTTCAGACATAAATTAGGGGAGGTAAGGCTACTAGACATTGCCCCTATCATACTGAGAACCACTTGGAGAAATAAGCGTGTTGGAGAGGACTTTATTGCCAAGAAGATTGACCGCTTCCTTCTATCTGAACCTGTGGTGGAATCTCCACTAATATTTAGGCAATGGGTGGGGTCGAGAGGTGAATTAGACCATCACCCAATCTTCTTGGAGGTTGTAGGTAGACCAAAGAAACCAACTAGCTGGTTTAAATTCAATTCATCTTGGCTTCAAGAAGAGGACTTATTGAACCTTGTAAAGGGAATATGGGTCCCTATTGGACAGGAGGATAGGGTTGTGGTACAATTTGCTCAAAACCTAAAAAGATTAAAAAGGCCATTTTGGAGTGGGCTAAAAGGAATAAACATAATGATGATCAAGAGCTTATAAACATTGAAGCAACTCTTCATACATACTATGAATCAGAGAGTGGAGGCTTCACCGCCTTGGAAACAAAAGAGGAACTGGTCACTCTAGAGAAGGCCAAAAAGAAATTTCTAGAAGGGAAGCAAGTAGAATGGCGTTTAAAGAGTAGGGCACTATGGCCGAAGAATGGAGATGGGAATACAAAACTCTTCCAAGATTATGAAAAAGGGAGGAAAATGTCTAATACCATATGGAGCCTAAAGGATGGTAATGGAAGAGAACACTCCTCCTTTGAGGAATTGGTCCAATTGGGCACATGCCACTTCAAAAATTTATTCATAGTCGATGAACAAGTTTTTATTGATGTAGTCATGTAGCTAGCACTTTTCTTTCCCTGTTTTGTAGAAGAAGTTGACAATAGGGCACTTATGAAAGAAGTCACTGAAGAGGAGCTAAAAGGTGCTTCATATCTTCCAAAAGGATAAGAGCCCCGACCCGGATGAGTGGTCCATGTATTTATTTCTAGGAATTTGTTATTTCATTGAGAAAGACATTCTCGGGGTGGTAGAGGAGTCATGCTCAAATGGCTTTATGAACCCCCCACTAAACGATACTTTCATTTCTCTCATCCCTAAGAAGGATGACCCCCAATCGTTTGATGATTTTCGGACCATCTCTCTATGCAACAATATTTACAAGGTGGTGACAAAGATTATAAGCACAAGACTAAAACCTTTCCTTTCTAAAACAATCTCATGGGAACAATTTAGTTTTTTGGAAGGCTGACAGATTCATGAAGCTATTGGAGTGGCCCAAGAAATATTGCATAGCATGAAGACTAGAAAAACTAAAGGTGTTGTGGTAAAGATTGATCTTTCCAAATCCTATGACATGTTAGTTGGTTATATATTAGGATGCTTCTCACACATTTGGTCTTTGAGCTTCCTTTTATAAATTGGATCATGAGTTATATTTCGATTGTATCCTTTGCAGTCCTCATTAATGAGGAAGCCTCCATATTTTTCTCAGCAGAAAGGGGGATGCACCAGGAATGCCCTCTTTCCCAACTCTTGTTTCTGCTGGTTACATAGGAACTTAGAAGGGTAATTGGGATGCAAAATACAAAGGTGGATTCTAAGGTATTTCCATTTCCCAAAATCTAAGGATCACACACCTACTTTTTGTGGATGATGTCCAGATATTTTGATGTGGAATGAGGGGAGATGCAAAAAATTTACGCCATATCCCAGACCTCTTTGGTCGAGCAATTGGGATGTAGATAAATGGGCAAAAATCTAAATTGTCGCCCAATCTCATGGAGGAAGAGGAAATTAACACATATAAGGATCTTTTCCCATTTGAATTTATGCCTTTTGATGCAGGATTAAAGTATTTGGGATTTCATCTTTGGCCCAACAAATACAAGAAGGAGGACTGGAGTTGGCTAGTAGCCAAACTTGAGAAAAGATTAAAATCTTGGAGTTTTCATTGGCTATCCAGAGCAGGGAGACTAGTACTATTCAAGTTTGTTTTAGAATCCATTATGGCATATTGGATTTCATTAGCCTGGCTACTGAAGGGTACAATTAAGAAGCTAAAGTGTACTTTCTTTATATTCTTATGGGCAGGATCAAAAGAACACTTTGTCCTTCCATGGGTCAAATGGAATAACCTGGTTGTGCCCAAATTGTTGGGGGGTTGGGGATTGAAAAATATACACTTATTCTCAAAGGCCCTTTGCAGCAAAAGTAGGATGGAGGTTAATCACTACAGATAGCCTATGGACAAAGGTAGTTACTCAGAAATATATATGCTCGAATATAGTGGAGGAATGGATATGCAGGCCGGTAAAAGTGGCAGCCAATTGTACTATTATTTGGTAAGCGCTGGTAAAATCTTTTTAGGTGGTGTAGGAAGGTTTAGCGTGGAGAATGGGAAATATTTTAATAGTTATAATTGGAGATGGCCCATGGACAGGTAGTGGTAGAAGTCATCTCCCCCCCCATCCACTAATTTAAGTCTTGCACAACAGGGGTTTTCTCTATCTTGAGAAAATTGTCTATAGGGATAGGACTACTATATGGAGTCAAACATGGAAAAGAGTTGATCAATTGGGTCTGGAAAGGGAATATGACACCATTTTGGATGGATACATCAAGGCTCTTAAATTGGGACACATTATCACTGATAGGGAGGATGATTTAGTTTGGAAACATAATCCCCATGGCATCTATGTAACATCCTTGACCGTCATCCCACTGGCCGGGCAAACGCTACTGCGTGGAACAACATTCTCATACTTATGTAATATGCATTTAAATGAAGTTAAATGGCTTAACAGAGTAACATATAATTACTTCCATCATACAGAATTAATGAAATCAACAATAAGAATCATCACAACGAAATGCATGATAATATAGTAAGTATCACAAACTAACATCACATATAAATTAAGTACAACATTAATACTTATCTTTGAAGCTGTAGTAACTCCACCTACCATGTTCAGACCTTCCATGAACCTCCCAGCCTTAGACCATGCTGCTCATCACTCTCAGCAGCGGGTCACCCCCGAGATGGGACCAAGCTCCACCCAAGATAAGGGAATCCTAAACTAGGCTGAGGTTACAGGGAAACTGCACAAAATAACTGAAAGGATTCTTCCCAGTATGCCTTCTTACGCCCACTACTCACGGACTGTCATTCCCCACATGTCTGTTCCACCCAGGAGTATACACCTTCACAAGCATAGTCCATCAGTGCTTCACCTCCCTCTCTGGGCCTCGACAACAGGCCGGATCAGGAAGTCTCAGAGCTCCGTAGCTGGTGCTGGACTCTCTTTGGGAGAAAACCACTTCCCAACAGACTCCTTCACCTGGAAAGAGTTGCTCACAGGCCTGACAACCTGCCTCTTCAACCATGGTCCTAACCACCCGACTCTTCCACCAGCTTCCACTTCATTTCTCTCAAGGTGAGGATAACAACAACAACAATAACAATTCGGTTAACTCGACAACAACAACATGAATTTGGGTATGGACATCCAAAAACGACAACAGACCACACTAATACACAACGGTTAAGGCCATATCCAGGATGTTTCGTCTTCACAATAAAACAACACAGGTCGGCTTCACGGTTTTCTATTTTCAGAGATGCGTGAGGTTATGCAAAGGTCAATCCCATAGCTCAACATAATTCACAGAGGATGGGAAAATGGATAGTGAACAATCTTCTCGTGAGGGTTTCCTTCACTGTGCGTGGGTATGTAGAGGCAGACGCATAGGAAAAATGGTTCAGACGCCCCAGATCCCCGCGAACTCAGGCGTAGGATGACAGAATGAGGAGCGAACCCCCTCCACGACTGACTTCTGCATCTTTTAACTGCATGTGCCTGGGCCAACACATGTTGCCCATGAATTTGCATACGCTCCATCAGCATGCGTTCCTCTCTAGGAACTTAGGACAACACTCAAAATTGTCCACCTTAGTTTTAAAGAAACAATAATAATTAATTATTATCCCTTTCTAGAGGTAAGCCCCCTAGATTAGCCCCTAGGCCCAACACTTAGCATTTCTTTCCACCTTTCAATCCCCATTCCCTTACCCACTCTGTGGAAGCTTAGTCCCCCATCACTCATTCATCGTGGTCGGTCTGCATGTAGCGATGTTCATATTTTTATTAACATTTTGCATAATTACATATACAAAAACAAGCTCCTGGCCTTAACACTTAGGCTCTCCAGCCTAATAAACTCATAAGCCTTACCATCTTATCAATACTCAGCTCACCAGCCTACAAAACATGATTTACAATTCATAAACATGATTACAATAAGGCTCATCCTTGGGGATATTACAATCCCCTCCCCTTATTTTTGCACTGTCCTCAGTGCAACTTTCACACAACATCAACAAGATTTCCAAAATATTAAAAAATATGTGGGTATTCTGCCCGTATAGCATCCTCATGCTCACATGCCATGTCCTCAGGACCGTACCAGGTCCACTGGACCTTTACAAGCCCTATAGATCGATTCCGAAGCTGTTTGCTTTTCATGTCCAATATGCGCACAGGATGCACTTGCAGGATACCTTCTTGCTCCACCTAAATCACATTCCAATGGATAACATGATTAGCATCAGGTATATATTTCTTAAGAAATGAAACATGAAACACATTATGTATAGTCATGGATGCAGGTAATGCAAGCATATATGCAACTGGCCCAATCCTTTCTAAGATTTCAAATGGCCCACAAAATCTGGCTGCCAACTTGGCATAGTTTCCCAGCTTCAGGGAACTTCTATTAAATTTTACTTTCAAGAAAACATGATCACCCACTTTGAATTCTCTGTGGGTTCTGTTTTTGTCAGCATAACTTTTCTGCCTGTCTTCGACAACTTTTAAATTCTGCTTAATTTTAAGCATTTTCTCTTCCATTTCCTTGAGCAACTCTAGCCCAATTACTGTCGTGCCAGTTGGATTATCCCAGCTTACTGGAGTATTTCACTTTCTGCCATAAAGCGCTTCAAATGGGATCATCTTCAATGATGCTTGATACCCATTGTTGTAAGAGAATTCTACCAAGTGTAGGTAGTCTTCCCATTTTGATGGTTTGTCCATTACACACATTCTCAGTATGTCTTCTATCACTCTGTTCACCCTCTCCGTCTGTCCATCAGACTCGGGATGATAAGTTGTACTAAAGTTCATATTCATTCCAAATCCTTTGAACAATCCTTTCCAGAAATTCGAGGTGAATTTCGGGGCTCTGTCGGAGACAATTGTTTTAGGAATTCCATGCAATCGTGCCACTTCCTTCACGAAAATATCAACAACATCTACTTCCTTGTGAGTAGTTTTTAGTGGAATAAAATGGGCAGATTTTATAAGCTTGTCCATCACTACCATGATCGAATCATGCATCTTTCCTATTCTGGGCAATCCCATAAGAAAATCCATTGTCAACACTTCCCACTTCCATTCAGGAATGGGCAAAGGTTGCAGCAACCCTGCTAGGTGCATGTGCTCATCTTTAACCTTCTGGCATTCCATACATCTGGCGATATATTCAACGATCTCTTTCTTCATACCTAGCCAAAAGTAATGGCTCCTGACTACTTCCACAGTCTTCTGATATCCAGGGTGCCCAACATAAGTCATGTTATGCATTTCTCTTAGAATCACAAGTTTCAAAACCCTGGACATTGGGTATATAAACTCTGTTTTTGTACAAAAGTATTCCATCAACTTCCAAGGTGTAATTTTCGTCTTTCTCTGGTCTCTCACTCTACTGTAGCTTTGCTACCAAGTCTCTTATTGCAAATCTGCATTTGCAGCTTCCAAAGTTCTATCCTTAATATCATTCCTGTACATGATAATAGCTGAAGCATGTAAGTTGTGCACCTTTCTGCTGAGTGCATCGGCCACCTTATTTTCCTTCCCTTTGATATGCTTGATATCAAAGTCATATTCACACAAAAACTCTAGCCACCTACTCTTCCTAGCATTTAAGGTAGGTTGGTCAAACAAGTATTTCAGACCATTGTGGTCTGTTCTCAATTCAAATCTGCTTCCCAGGAGGTAATGTCTCCATTTCCTCAGAGCATGAACGATTTCTGCTAACTCCAAATCGTGAGTGGCATAATTATTTTTGTGCTCTTTCAACTTCTTGGACTCATAACAGATTACGAATCCATTCTGACTGAGAACTCCTCCCAAACCTTCTTTACACACATATGTGCACACCATGAAATCCACATTTGGATGTGCAATCGTCAATATTGGAGCACTGGTTAACAACTGCTTCAATCGCTGGAAACTTTTCTCACACTCTTCAGTCCATTGAAACTTTTTCTCCTTCCTTTGCAAGGAAGTGATAGGGTGAGCTATCTTTGAGAACCCTATGATAAACCTTCTGTAATAGCCTGCTAGACCCATAAAGGATCTAACTTCCGCCACATTCCTTGGCACTGACCATTCTCTGATGGCCTCAACCTTCTCAGGATCCACGACAATCCCTTCTTCTGAAATAATGTGCCCCAAATAATGGATCTTCCTTTGATAAAACAAACATTTTCTCAACTTGGCATACAGCTGGTGTTATCTCAACACTTGCAGCACCATCCTCAGGTGTTGTTCATTCTCTTCCTCTGACTTGGAATACACCATAATGTCATTCAGGAAGACTATGACAAAGTTATCTAGATAGTCCTTGGATACACCATTCATCAAGCACATAAAAACAGTAGGTGCGTTCGACAGCCCAAACGGTACCACTGTGAACTCGTAATGACCATACCTTGTTCTAAAGGCGGTCTTGCTGATGTCTTCATCCTTTATTCTTACCTGGTGATATCCCGATCTGAGATCTATCTTCGAAAATATTTTCTCACCTTTCAACTGATCGAAAATATCGTCGATCCTCGACAAAAGATACTTGTTCTTGACAGTTACTTTTTTCAACTATCTAAAATCAATGCACAGCCTCAACGTCCCATCCTTCTTCTTCACGAACAGGACCGAGGCACCCCAAGGTGACATGCTTGGGAAAATGTACCCCTTCTTTAGAATCTCTTCAAGCTGCAATTGCAACTCTTTCAGCTCTGATGTACTCATTCTATAAGGAGCTTTCGACACTGGAGTTGCTCCAGGCATCAAATTTATAGAGAAAATGATATCTCTCTTTGGAGGTATTCCAGGTACCTCCTGAAATACGTCTTCAAACTCTATTAGTAGCGCATGGTCTCCAATCTTTGAGACTTCATCTTTGGATGCTTCCTCCACATGGGCTACAAACAATTGACAACCTTTCCTGTAGCACTTTTTCAGCTGCATTGCTGAGATTTCTCTAACAACCACAGCTCTGGGAATTCCTTGGACTATTTTCCGATTCCCCTCCTCATCTAGGCAAGTAAATGCCTTGTTACGGCAGTCCAGGAGGGCATGGTGCTGGTCCAACCAGTCCATCCCACTTAAACAGTCATAAGAGCCTAAAGGCAGAATATTCAATTTAGCTTTCGTGCTCAATCCCTTCATGTCCACGGGACAAGACTTAACCAACTCAGTGACTTTCCTCTTGGTTCCTGTAGCCAACTGCACTAACCAAGACTTTTCATGTTTGCTTCTTGATAAATGCAAACTTTCCACCACCCTAGGATCTACATAACTATGGCTAGCCCCTAAATCAATTAAAATAGTAAATGGTTGATTGTTAATCATACCTTCCCCTTCAATCATGTGCGACTGAAATTCAGCTTGTTTGTTGTCCAGGGCCGCATAGATCCTTGGCATTCTACTGCCCATGTCCTCCACTGTTTCAGCTTGTTGAACATTATGGACAACTCTTGCTTTTCCATTTTTATGGGGACAATCTCTGTACTTGTGGTTCTATTTACAACCCCAACATTGAATGGGTGTCTGTCTTGGCCTTTGTTCTCCCACTTCAGCCATTCTTAGCTCTCTAAACGATGGCTGTCCTTGAGGACTATTTCTGAAAAAGGGAGGTTTGTTTCCCTTCTGCCTCTGTTCTTTCTTAAACTTCTTCTGGTCACCCCAAGCCTTCCGAAAGGTAGGCTTTTCTCTTTGCTGTTCATATAAGCATTTCACTCTTCGTATTGTTTCTTCCATAGTCTTAGGATCATCATACTGAATCTTGTCACCAATGGGAGGTGGAAGTCCACTCAGATACCTCTGAATCTTGACAGCCTCATCTTTGATGAATGGAACATACTTCAGTAATTCCAAAAACCTTCGTTCGTATTCATCAATGGTCAGGCTGCCCAGCTTGAGTTCGAAGAACTCCTTCATCTTTCTGTCATAGTATCTTTTAGTCAAGTATTTCCTCTCGAAATACCTCTTGAATTCCTTTCAAGTGATATCTTTCTCTCTAATGTGTTGCACCTACACAAGATGATCCCACCACATGGATGCTTTTCCTTTTAGTTGATACATCACAATTCTTCCTTCTGCATGAGAGGAATAATTCTGCAATTGGAAATATTTCCTCATGCCAAGCAACCATGTTTCGACATCTTCCTCCTTCTTATGTTCTCCATCAAATGTAGGAGGCTTAATCTTGTTCATCTGCCCTTTCAATTCATCCACTCCAGATATTCAGTGTTTTATGGTAGGGGATGGGCTTGAAATACTGTGTGCTTCCTTACCAGAATGCTTTGGGGAGCAACGACGATGTATGCTACCAATCCTCGATCTTCTTTTTCTCTCAGGGGTCCTGTGACTCCCTGATTTTCTTGTGTCACTCTCCTTTTCCAATTTCCTTTCTATTATTTCCAGGCTCTTCAACATCTTTAAGTTGAATTCACCCTGCTGATCCCTGACCCTCATGAGCTTTCGGCTATTGGCTCGACGAGCCTGGGCATCTTTCTACAATATTTCAATGATTTTCATCATATGCCCTTCCTTATCCAATTCTCTTCCGTGTCCATTGGAGTTCGATCCTTTGACTCCCAAGTTGACATCCCTTCCTTCTCTTTCGTTCTCTGAATTGGAGGCAATCCACACCTCTTCCATTTCTATACTCGGCGTCGATTCATGGCTGTCCTGACACTCGTTGAACTCTGCACACACAATGTGCATTCAACTGAAATTTGTCAAGCCTTAAACCCTTAATAAAACTACAACATTCATAAACCAACACGAATAAGAAAACGTTTTGATTCCACGAATTTTTTGAGCTCTGTTTGGCTCTGCAATTTTTGGGTGATAGCCCCCATTTTCTTAGTCCCCAACCCATGCGTCCATGGGCCATGATCAAATGCTAAACTGCTAGGTTCTACAAGGCTCTCCAAACGAAACTTTGGGTTTTGAGATTTTGAGGTTTCAGGGTTTTGGTCCCTAGGGTTCTCGCACTCGCTTCCCTCTCCAACTCCAGACTCCCCAACTTCCGACCTCTCTCCCCCTGGGCCCACAGAACAACTGTCGCCAACCAAGGTAGTGACACATGGTGTCCTTAAGAAGGTCCACATCACTTCCAACGACGTCATAGGGTCCCACCACTTTCACTTTTCGTTTCAGAGTTTCAGGCATCGGGAGTTCGTGCATTCACACATTTCAAACTTCCATTTGCCGAAATTATGAAATTATAGTCTATTCATTTAATTGATCCAAGAGTCAAGATCCTCTCCTACGATCTACGGTGTAGATCATTTTAGGATTTCGGGGTTTTGGGTTTCGGAGGTGTTCACCTCTCTTCACTTCCCATCTCCTGACTTTGCATATTCTGAAAGGTTCTTGCGACTAACTCGAGTGTGACTCCACAAGATCTAATGGTCGAGCCCTCCTCCTAGATCTACGACGTAGATCTTCTCGGGTTTTCGGGGTTTTGTGTCTTAGTGCTCCCCTCTTTTTCCCGATAGCTGAACTCCTAAAAGGCTTCTCGGATATCCTTCCGACACCTTCTCTGGATATAATGGTCGCAAGGGATCTCCTTTCCTCTCAATGAGATCCAATGGCTCCAACATTTCATGCGTTGAGCTCTCTCTCTCCCTGTGGCCATATACCACACCGACTGTGGGTTTTATAATACCACTACACCTCCTGAGCTTTGTAACACAACCAAGTGACTCCTTGGCACTCAGGAACATTCAAAGGTCCAAAAATCAGTTCTTCCAAACACGATTCCCACCTGAACTTTGGGTCCAATGACCACTTATCCAGCCCATTCAGGTTCATTGTTGTAAACCACGCTCTGATATCATATTGTAACGTCCCTGACTATCATCCCACTGGCCGGGCAAATGCTACTATGCGGAACAACATTCTCATACTTATGTAATATGCATTTAAATGAAGTTAAATGGCTTAACAGAGTAACATATAATTACTGCCATCATACAAAATTAATGAAATCAATACTAAGCATCATCACAACGAAATGCATGATAATATAGTAAGCATCACAGACTAACATCACATATAAATTAAGTACAACATTAATACTTATCTTTGAAGCTGTAGTAACTCCACCTACCACATGCATACCTTCCATGAACCTCCCAGCCTTAGACCACGCTGCTCATGACTCTCAGCAGTGGGTCACCCCCGAGCTGGGACCAAGCTCCACTCAAGGTAAGGGAATCCTAAACTAGGTCGAGGTTACAGGGAAACTGCACAAAATAACTGGAAGGATTCTTCCTAGGATGCCTTCTTACGCCCACTACTCACGGATTCTCATTCCCCACATGTCTATTCTGCCCGAGAGTATACACCTTCACAAGCACAGTTCATCAGTGCTTCACCTCCCTCTTTGGGCCTCGACAACAGGCTGGATCATGAAGTCTTAGAGCTTCGTAGCTGGTGTTTGGACTCTCTCTAGGAGAAAACCACTTCCCAACAGACTCCTTCACCTGGAAAGAGCTACTCATATGCCTGACAATCTGCCTCTTCAACCACGGGCCTAAGCACCCGACTCTTCCACCATCTTCCACTTCAATTCCCACAAGGTGAGGATAATAACAACAACAATAGCAATTCGGTTAACTCACAAGTGACAACAACAACAAGAATTTGGGTATGGACATCAAAAAATGGCAACAGACCACACTAAGACACAACACGGTTCAGGCCATATCCAGAATGTTTCATCTTCAAAATAAAAAAACATAGGCCCGCTTCACGGTTTTCTTTTTTTAGAGATGCATGAGGTTATGTAAAGGTCAATCCCAAAGATCAACAAAATTCATGGAGGATGGGAAAATGGATAGCAAACAATCTTCCCGTGAGGGTTCCTTCACTGTGCACAGGTATGCAGAGGCAGATGCATAGGCAAAATGGTTCAGACGCCCCAGATCCCCGCGAACTCAGGCGGAGGATGACAGAATGAGGGGAGAACCCTCTCCACGACTGACTTCTGCAGCTTTTAACTGCATGTGCCTGGGTTGACACATGTCGCCCATGAAGCTGCATGCGCTCCATCAACATGCATTCCTCTCTAGAAACTTAGGACAACACTCAAAATTGTCCACCTTAGTTTTAAATAAATAATAATAATAAATTATTATCCCTTTCTAGAGGTAATCCCCCTAGATTAGCCCCTAGGCCCAACACTTAGCCTTTCTTTCCACTTTTTAGCCCCCATTCCCTTACCCACTATGTGGAAGCTTAGTCCCCCATCACTCAATCATCGTGGTTGGTCTGCACACAATGGTGTTCATATTTTTATTAACGTTCTACATAATTACATATACAAAAACAGGCTCTTGGACTTAACACTTAGGCTCTCCGGCCTAATAAACTCATAAGCCTTACCAACTTATCAATACTCGGCTCACTAGCCTACAAAACATGATTTACAATTCATAAACATGATTACAACATGGCTCGTCCTTGGGAATATTACAATCTATACACCAAAAGAAGGATATACATATCTAAACTTATATCTCCTTCAACAGGAACCCTCTTGGTGGTGGAAAGGGGTGTGGAAACAAAAATTTTGTTTAAAGGTGTATCTCTTTTTATGGTGTTTGATTAAAAACAAGGTTCCTACATGGGATAAGATGATAGGTCAACATTTGGAAGTGTCAGGTTGGTGTGCACTCTATAGGTCAGATAAGGAATCTATGACTCATCTCTTTCTCAAGTTCCCTTTCGTTCTACAGATATGGGTTGAATGTTCTGGTGTCCTAAATTAGGTGTGCATATGGAAAGGGACAAATATTGAGGAAGCTTGGAGGGAGTGGTCATCAAACCCACAAAACCACAAGATCAAAGCACTACCACTTCTCATCAATTGGGGAGTTTGGCTAGCTCAAAATTCGACAATATTCAATGAGACACAATCCATTCTAGAGCTCATAGTGGCATATAGTCTAAGTATTTTATCTCACTTCCCTCAAGGGAAGGAATACAAACCGATGAAGAACATGGTGACAGAAAGTGTGGACCGGTCTTAGCCGTGGGCCTATTTTGATGGGGCCTCACAAAACAATGGTCGTGTATGTGGAGGAGGAGTAGTTCTCCACCTTACTGATACACTTTATTTCAACATAAGTACGGGTCTAGGATCACGATCAAATAATTATGCAGAATTGATGACCCTTAAACTATTGCTATTTTTTTCCAAGGAGAAAGGGATTGACTCACTACAAATATTTGGTGATTCTATGGTGGTTATAAATTGGATAAGAAAATATCAAACATGTCACAACATTAGGGTAGCTCCACTCCTTGATGAATTTTTTACTATATTGGAATCTTACATGCCACTTTATTTTTACAGGGAACATAACCAATCGGTCGATAAACTCTCTAAGGACGGCCTACAATTGGTTCCGGGACAATGGAAAATAAAAGAATTTAATGCAAGGACAGTTCATGAGTTCTTTCACATGTCATTTATAGATATTTTGGATCCTTAGGGAGTTTCTCTTCCCACATGAATTCTAATATTTTTGTTGAGTCTGGACCATAAGGTGTGGTATACCCTTTGGCATCTGGTTCTATGAGTTCAAGTTTCCTTTTTTGAACAACTTCCCTTTTTCCTTCAGGGTGTTTGGGTGGTACAGATTTGTATTGATGCAATACAATTGAACCACTATATCCATTGACTTTGGTTACAATCTTGTTCAGTTTCAGCTAGAGATGAATTGGAGGTCATACTCTTCCTTAAGGTTTTCTTTCAACTTTAATTATATGTATTTATAGTGTGGACTCTTCTTTGTGCTGAAAATATGAATCAATTGGATTCAATATATGTTGAATCTTTTATTTTGGACGTTGATCTCCTTGGAGTGGAATCTTGAAAGACCAAATTCATGATCGTTCATGCATTATGTAGAATGTAAATTTTCTTTCTAATTGAAATAAAATTTATGTTTTTTTTCTAAGGAACGAAAAAACATGATGTGCATTAACTATGACTTTAATTTATTTAACAAGTATGTACTAACATAAGTACATACTCAATATACTCAATCAAACACATACATAGATAACGCAAGAGATACCCTGGAGAAGCTCACGTGGTGAAACTCTAGCTCTGATATGATTATCTTGTTGGGAGAAATATCGTGATCCCATCCCCCCTCAGTTCTTTCGAACGTGATAAAATAATATTTCTTCTTCCATATTGATCCTTTGTCCATTTACCCATGAACGATAACAATCATTTTTTCCCTTCTAGATTAGATTAGAAATGTGTTCTAAAATAACACATTTTGTAGATTGATTTAATATATTTCATGTGATTCGATTTGTAACAAATGGGCCATCATCATGGTTCTATGTAAATCTAATTTATATAGAACTATCTTATGATTTATTGTAAGTTTTATATTGTACTTAGATTTTTCCCATCTAAACAACTCACTTTGGTTATTCTTATGGGTTCTTTCACAATTAAAAGGCTCTCTAGATTTTAAACTCGGGGAATATAGTTTACAGTAATAACGTTTAACTCATTACATTCAGATATCTTCCTTGAACTGATAAATAAATCTATATTTGAGTCATTATCTTTGGCCTCTACAATCCAAACAAATTAGCATCAACCCAACTTGTGGAAACTCTTCCTCCTTCCTTTGTTTCCTTTTCATATCTCCTCAAGTTGAACCTCCAATTATCTTTCATTGAGTAATTGAACCCCCTTTCCCTTGAAAAACCCTCCTTTATCCTTGTGTTCCAAGCTATGTGGAAGGCCAATTATAACCTTCACAACCATTTCTAGAATAACACCCAAGATTTCATTATAGAACCCCTTTTCCATTTCAAAATTTGCAAAACTTGATGAGTAGGACATATTCATGGTGGAAATGTGGTGCCCTATGATTTGATAGGCTGACAACATGTTGCCCTCTAATTGCTCCCTCTATGTTTTCATATTTAGGTGAGCCTTAGCTTCCTTCTTAAGATTTTGTGCACGGGTCTTATTTCTATCAGAGCGAGGAGGGCAGAGGCATAACCTTGGGATTTTACTATCTTATACTCAACATTAGTAATTATATGGAGTGTGGAGGGTGGAACTCGTAATCCTCTTTCTTCTTTATTTACATCATATACTACTTCCAAACCTTTATGCAAAGCAATAAGTAGGGGGCTTGCGAGGCTTTCCCTCTACACTATGCATAAGTACTAATGTAGAGTGCCTTGGAAGCTCCTTAATTATTTCTCTACATCTTGCACTACTTCCAAACCTCTACGTGCTCAAAACATTTGTGTGGAGTGCAGAGGTAACACCTCCATTCACCTCGTCGAAACCTCTACATGTGTTTTATTTTCATTGGCTAGTGGGTCCTCTTTGATAGAATTGCTCCTTTCTTTCACATTAACATTGTCTAATCCCCTTATTCTAATCCAAATATCCCTTATGCCTTAGCCTTTTGTTTCCTTTGCATTCCTATTTTCCTTAACTAATTTTGAATTATTTTTCCCCACTCTTTGTGAAAAGCATGAAGGTATCACCTTTGCTTTGACTCCTCCATTCCTTCGCATGGCCAAAATTTGCATTATTTTCCATATCCACTTTCAAAGGAATTCCTAAATTCCTCTACAACATTGAATGCATGCTTCTTCCAAGGTAATGAGCTAGAAATCATGCCTAAATTGAATAAGGCTTTCAAGCGCATGAATTAACAATGATTCTTAAGCACACACATTTAACTAGAAAACAACTTAGCCATTTTGATTCTTTAAGGATCCATTTGGATCATACCTCCCATTGGGAGGCTTTTGGTCTCCAAAATATTTTAAGGAAATGTGAGGAAAAAAAATTGCAACTTGGTTTCTCTCGTACCAATTATCTTTCCTTGGAGTTTGTCCCTTAAGTCCAATTTTCCAAATTTATTTTTGTCCTTTATGACTTGCCTAGATATTCTTCTGCAAAAATGTATCCTCTGATTCTTCAAGTGAATTAAGTGCAAAATCTTCCATTGTATGCAAAATTTGTTCTTTCTCTTCCCCATCGAATATTTCAAATAGCCTCAAGTTATCCACATTGGTAATTGGATATGTTCTCATATAAGGAGGTAGGTTTAGGTTAAAATCATAATCACTAACTGGCTGAATGATCTCAAAAGGTCTATATCTCAAATAATTCAACTTTTTGGCTACCTCTTTCAAGTGTTATTTTCTTACATAAAGACACACTACATCCCCAACATAGATTATGTGATATGTCCTATGCTAGCCATGTCTGAGATTGTACTTTTATTGACTCTTCTCAAGTTTCTCCTAGACTTTCAAATGAACCTACATGATCTTCTCAATGAACATGTTTATTTTCTTTTCCTTCTCTTTCATTTCCAGTATGTCCTCCTTTTTTCCATAAACAACATCTAAAGATGAGGGTGGAAAATAACCAAAACAAGCCTCAAAAGGATATTTCTATGTGGGAGAATGATTTTCCATGTTGTAAGAGCATTGAATGTAAACCACTTATTCATCCTAGGTCTTTGAATGCTTGCTATTATATCCTCTCTATAATTGGACCAAATTTATGCTCACAACTTCATTTTGTCCATTACTTTGAGGATAAAAAGTAGGATAATGCTTCAACTTTGTGTCCATCCTTCCCCACAATGCTATCCAAAACTTTCCCAAAAATACAGATTCTTGATTAAACACTATAGAGCTTGACAAACCAAAATGTATCCATATATTTGTAAAGACCAACCCAATCGCTTGATCACCTAAGATGGTTTTTTGACAAGGATAAACACACACATATTTTTTAATAGGCCCACAACCACAAATAGGTAGTCATGGCCTCTCATTGACATAGGAAAACCTCCAACATAATCCATAGAGATATTTTCCCAAGGTCGTGTTAGTATTGGAAATGACAAGTACAACATACATTTCTTATTATTTGGGTTACTAGTACTACAAAGAACATAAATTATGATAAACATGGAAACTTGTTCTTTTATATTAGCAGTAAACATACCTCTATAGATATGTAATTACCTTCCCAACACAAAAATGTATAGAAATTCAAGAAGCATGAACTTCCATCATCAACTAAATTCTTCTTCCTCGGGTTATACACAACTTTCTCGAGTTGTAGAGTAGGCCTTTTTGAAAGTGATATTCATTTTCCTTTGGATCAAAAACTGTTTTCTCATCTAGTTGTTGAAATTCATATCCAAAGTCAACATCCTCTCTATAATATTCACTCAACAAATCATGTGTGAAGGTCTCAAGCTACATAATCACTCCCACAACTACCATATTTTGCATGGGTGGCCTTGACATCATATCTACAAGTTTGTTTATCACACATTTCTTATATATGATAAGCAGGTTGGATTGTTGCAAAAATCCCATCCACTTATAATGTTTTCCTTGGTACATTTTTCTTTGACTTTGCATGTACTATAATGGTTAGTGGTCAGTGTGTATTATGGCTTCCTTCCCTAAGAGTCGGTGTTTCCATTTCTTAACTAGGGAAAATAGCTCTTTGTCATAGGTAGGGTAGTTCAACACTACTCAATGGAATCACTTTGAATGGTATAAAACCAGTCTTCCTCCTTGCATAAGGAATTCCCCCATGACATACCTACTTGCATTAGTTTCAATTAGAAAAAAGTTGCTACATATTAGGCATGCCCAATGTTGGTGCATGACTGATTTTTCTCTTTAGCACTTAAAAATACCTATTCTACTACTTTCCCTAATGAAAAATCTTCCAATTTGATATTGTATCATGTAGTGGTGTAGCAACTATTGAAAAGGATTAAATAAATTCCTCGGATATTGGGTTGTTGCTATGAAATTTCTTATCTCTATCACACTAGTAGGAGTAGGAAACTTATTGATTTCTACACAATCTAATATTAGCTAATGGAGATTCTAGAAACAATTGAATCTCATGTTAGTTTCCCTCTTAGATGGAAAGCCTTTAGGTTCTTGAAATACTTCTGTATATGACTCTATCAATTATTCCAGTTGTTTCTTATGCTTGTTTTCACATCCCTCCAATTATGCACTAATATCCATAGTACCTTCTTAGTGTTGCTTTTCTTCTCTAAAAATAGCTTTGATTTTCTATTTTTTACTCTCAATTCCATATATTTTCACACCCATCCTAATGGACATGGATGAGGAAGGTCATGCAATTGAAGTCTCTCAACTAACTGGGATGAAATCATATTTAACTGTTATCTAGGGTCAAACAAACAATCTACCTTCATTTGCTTTAGCTAAATCTTAACATGAAAGAGTGTAGTCATCATTGTTTCCTCATTTGGATTGATACTACTCAAGAATGCCTCTATTTGAACTGAAGTACAAGTCACCTTACCTTCAATGTATTAGTTGTTGTACATAGGATTTTGATCTCCATCTATGACCAACAAAGTCTTCTTCTTCTACTACTACTATTTGGACAATTTAGGTCTCCACTTAGGATGTAGTTACCAACAACTCTCATTTGTGTGACCATTTATGTTACAAAACTTACAATGCTTGTTAGGATTTTGGTTTTATGTTTCAATTGCATTTATATTCTCACTTTTACCCTTCCCCCTCTTTCCACCTTTAGAGTGTTCTTGTAGCTTTCCATTTTTTGGCCCATTGAACTTTTGTCTCTTCTTATATCCTTCAAGGTACTATGTATACACACAAGTATCATCAATGACCTTAGGTTTGATGAGACTTGTGTGTATAAGGTGACTTTGAAAATATCCAAAGTATTTTTTACGTACTTAAATACTCTTAGAGATATCCCTAATCAGATTGATCTCTTTCAAAACTCTGTAATGAATTTTTGCACCGCATACCCTTGTTTTTGTCTGGGGTAAAACCAACATATTTTTTTTCCTCCTCATACAATAGGATAGAATTATTACTTGATCATGTTCTTAAACACTTCCCATTATGTCATTAGTGGTTCATTTCCTAGTCTCCCATCAATGCATCACTTTCCCACCATGTCAAAGCATTACCTTCTAACTTCAAATGAGAAAAATAGATTATTTGTGCTTCATTAACCTTATGCACACTAAAATGAACTTCTAGTTGTTGAAACCATTCATTCAATTTTAAGGCATCTATCTCACCTTCATATGGCTTGATGTCAATCTTTTCCCCTACTCTAAATGTTATTTGAGTCTTCTTGCACTCCCCTACCTTTATCTCTAGGACATCCACATTAGTTTTTTCATCACCTCCAACTTCTTCATTTGAACTAGAGCTTGACTCTTGAAGCTAGGTTTTCTTCTTCTTCTCTTGTACTAATGTGACAACCAAGTAAGCAACACTTTGGTTCATCTCAATCATTCTCCATGCTATATAATACACCTCCAATGCCATATGATCCATCTAGTTTCCAAATGGATTATCATATGTTGGGTCTTACTAGTATGTACTTCATCACCCTAGTCTGGTCTTGAGTTTGTTTTCTTCCTCATACCGATTTCAAGGTTTATAGGAACTAACTTTTCACATTCTTGCAACTTTCTCAATCTAGTTAGCATTCATGGGTAACTCCCCCCAAGGGTTGTGAACTATGCTCTGATAGCAATATGATCTATAATTGTATGGCCTATGGCTACCAAGACAAATCCTAAATGTAGAGTGATAAAGACTCTAAAATTATATCTAGAATAACATGTTTTTTGTTTGTTTGTTAGAAATGTTCCTGTAACCTGCGAGGCCAACATTTTTAACCATTGGATAAGAAACCACAACCCAGTGGCATCTAAGTCGTCAAAATCACTTGGGGATCGCACCTAGCCTGGGTTGCACCAACCCTTAACATGGTTGGATTTTTGGGTGTCTCCTCCCGACTAAACTCATCGTAAGGGTATCGAACTCACATCACCTAGAAAATGAAACTCACACCTTAACTGATTGAGCTAGCGAGACTTGACTATCTAGAATAACATGTTGTTCATTAACTATGATTGCAATTTCTTTAACAAGTCTACGTTAACAAAATTAAATAGTCAATCACACAAAAACATATATAACATAAGATAAACCTTGGATAAGTCAATTGGGAAATATCCAACTTTGAAATGGTTATCTTACCGTATTTAGTCTTATTGTCTCTTTTACAATTACAAGGCTCTTTGGATTTTGAAATTGGGAAATGTAATTTGTAGCAATAATGTTGATCTCAGTACATTCATATCTCTTCCATGAACTAATAAATTGGTTTCTATTTGATTTTTTTATTCACCCTCTGCAATCCAAGAAAAACTAGCATCAACCCAACCTATGGATGATATTTTGTTGGATATGCTTTGTATCCTTTACAAGTAGACTTAGTCACATCCTAGTGTGGGTTTGAGGGGGGGGGCACTTACTTGTCTAGGGGGGCATGGGGGGCCAATGGTTTGGGCTTGGATCCCCTGTGATTTATTTTTAGTCTGTTATGCATTATTTTAGCCAATGGTTTTGGCCCATTGTAAAATAATCCATGTTAAGGGATTAGGGTTGTGATCTAATCCAAGTTAATGGATTAGAGTTGATTAAAGCTATAGAATATAGAAAGAGTTGTATGTTTAATGATTAAGTTAATGCAATGATATAAAGAGAGGTACAACTCTCAGTTAGGCTAGTTTTCTCAATTAAGGGTTTCTGAGGTAAGTCTTGTGTATAATGTGTGAATCATCCATTGTTATTCTTATGTTTTAGATTCCATTAGTATTACTTTTCATGAATAGGTTTATCAAAGTATTCATTTGGTATAAGAGAAAGGTTATTGTGTTTTAGTGGATGCCTTTGTTACTACGTTTTATCTCATTCTATGAAGAGAGAGGGTATCTTGGATTTGCGATAAACTTGTGCTTGAGTGAGAGATTTGCGTAGTGAATCTTGTGTAAAGAAAGATGGTATTGGAGATAATGCACACCACCTAGTATTTATTTTACTAGGTTCTGTAGTCTATGTTGAGGGCACCACTTGGTCTCCCATGGTCCAAGATATTCTCCCCTATATGAGAATATTCTTCCCTAAACAAGGGTGCCACCTCTTCTTCATTCATTACTTAGTTGTACATAAGTTAGACTAGTGGATTCAAGGCTTGCATGGAAACCTTAGAATTATCACCAAGTGTTGGATGCTCACCTTGGAATCATCACTAGGAGGGAACACTTCACATGCATGAGGCTAGGAGAGTGCATCACATGTACATGCATGAGGTTATCTCCACTCCACTTGTTTCAACTTGTTAATTGTTGATCACATGGTCAGTTACCTAGAACTAGGTGGCAGTTCACTGAGGTTAATGTTAGTGCATGTCCACATCATATCTAGACTCACTACTATGGTGCATTAGTTTTTCATATAGAGTATATCACATGTAATTTCTCCATTCATTCATTGTGGAATACCATTCTTTTCATTTTCTCTTCATCTTTTTCTCTCAAAACTTTGCAATTTTTGTATGCTAGATTCTCTATGCAAGTTCTACACCAATTTCACAAATGGTGAGTGGTTCATGAATATAAATAGAGAATTCTAATGGCCAGAGCTTCAAGTTATGGAAGATAAAGATGGGATATCTTCTTGTAGATAGAAAACAAAGGGTTGTTGTGGATCTGGGTATAAAACCTATGTGTATGTCAAAACAAGACTAGAAGAAGCTAGAAACAAATGCGAGAAGTGTGATTCAAATCTACCTCTTAAATTTGGTGTTGTTGAATGTATTTGGAGAATACAACACAAAGAAGTTGTGGGATAAGTTGGGGAATTTGTATTAGTAAAAATCATTGGTAAATAACTCTTTTCATGAAAATAAGTTATATCATCTCACGATGGATGATTGCAACTCCATGATGGAGCATATAAATTTCTTTGATATTTTGGTAAGTCAACTTGTCTTTGTTGATATTAAGATGTAGAAAGAAGATAAGTGTATTACCTTGTTATGTTTTATGCCAGACTCTTGGGATAATCTAGTTGTTGCAATTGGTATTATTACTCAATCCACATTAAAGTTTGAGGATGTAGTTTCATTCCTTGTTATCAGAGTAAATGAGGAGAAAATCCATGGAGGGTGCGTCCAAAGATGTTTTATCTATAAGAGGTCATCCCTAAGTTAGAAAAAATATGTCTTCACGAGCCATATCTAAATCTAGTGGTAGATCTAAATCTCTAGGACAATCTATATGGAAATGTTGGAAATATGGTAAAGTTGGGCATTGTAAGAAATATTGTAGATCTAAGAATGTTGATAAAAGTAAGGGATCTGATGTTGCCCCTGTTGGTTGTGGATCCTGATTATCTTCCTGATTCAGAGGTCCTTGCTTTTAGCTGTGTTTATACCCCAGAAGTATGTACACCCCAGAAGTATGTACACTCTTCCACGTGGGGGAGTGCAGAGGGGGGTACCCCATTTGCAAGGTCCGGGTGGGCTATCCCCCCGGCTGGGGGGTCTGGGGGCAAGCGGGCCCCTGAAGCAAAAATTGCCTTGTAAAATTATATTGTAATTTCATTGTAAATATGGACCGTTCATTATAAGGTCACAGATCTAATGGTAGAGATTATGTTAGGGTTTTTTTCCCTAGAAGGCAACCCTCTTTTATGAGGGAAATGTATCGCGGCTATGGTTGATAGTGAATATTGTATTCTGAGAGAGGAGACTGTGAGAGAAAGAAGAGGAAGTTACAACGGGTTTTGTTGTATGTTGTATCCCTTCATTTGCTGGATAATAATAAAGGAAGGACCTGTCAATTTCTCTGGTGGACGTAGCCCACACTGGGTGAACCACGTAAATCAGTGTCTCTCTTGTATTGTGTATCTTATGTGTTTTCTTTCTGCATTTGTTTTATTTTATTGCTCCATGGCCTTGTTTTTCTAACAACTGGTATCAAAGCGTAAGGTAACTCACAGGAAAAGACGGTTCCTGGTTCGAGTGGGAGCAATGTCGGAAGATGGAAAATTTAGGGTCAAGAAATTTAACGGCCAAAACTACCAGTTATGGTAGATGTAGATGGAAGACTATTTATATCAGAAGGATCTATTCCTACCATTGAGCGGAGTAGCAAAGAAGCCGACAGCCATGAAGGATGAAGAATGGGATATTCTTGACAGAAAGGCTCTAGGAACGATACGGCTGAGCCTGGTAGCATCGATGGCTTTCAATATTTTGAAAGAAAAGACAATGAAGGGTTTGATGGATGTGTTGGCCAAATTGTATGAAAAACC
>ML790006.1:144497-171561 GCA_009831015.1 Picea engelmannii | reverse complement strand
AATACACCAGTGTTTTACGTGGAAACCCAAATCGGGAGAAAACCACAGAATGCTTTTTCTTATATGTCTTGAAGAATTACATTCATTGGAAGCACCAACTTCCTTTGTTTTCCAGCTGCAACTGGAAGGAGGCTCCAACTCCCTAGTTTCTCAGGCTACAACCTTAGGGAAGCTCCAATTCCCCAATTCTTTGGCTACAACCATAAGGAGGCTACAACCCCCGATGTTCTCTGGATACAAATGGAAGGTGGCTACAACCACCTGTCCTTGCCCCGTCCTGCCACCCTGAAGTAGAAGTAGAATGATGGAACCACTATCACACTATCACTGTGAGATATACCACTGTAAACCTGTACCAATAAATATGAACCATGCATCAACCTGTACCTCAACCTATAATCAACCTGTACCATAAACAAGTGCATCAACCATGCACCAACCTGTAATCATCCTGTACCAAAAACAAGTGCATCAACCATGCACCAACCTGTAATCAACCTGTACCAAAAAAAAGTGCATCCAACCATGTACCAAGTATGTACCAATCATGTGTCAACTACTCATCAAATATTACTCATCAATATGTACCAATATCATCAATTATACACCTCATGTATGTGCGCCAACTCATCAACTACTTGTCTCAACCATGTACTCAACATGTACCACAACCAAAATCCATCATCAATTTCATCATCCAAATATGATTTGTAGATCTGTAATAGACCTGCTGTATATGATCACATTCCTGCAAACCTTCCTTAACTTTAAAAACAAGAGACTAGCATTTTCATAAAAAATTTCTTTAGTCTCACATGCCTAGTTTTGGATTAGTCAACAACCCTAACTTGAAGTAATCATAACTTTGAACCTCTAATGTATAAATATTTGAAACTGATAAACAATGTTCTTTAGTGTGTTTTACGCAATTTCTCCAAGTGTCACTACTTGGAACCTCTCAGAAAAGGAGTTATAGCAAAAATGGCATACCTTGCTGAATTCTGGCTTATTCTAGAGAGAGACCTTGTAGAGCGTTCCCTGCACAAAATATTTGATGAAATGATATGAAACTGTTGCACAAAATACTAAATACTGTACCCTAACCAACACATTTGGTCTCACTAAATTTGTATCTGTTATGAAGAAGTTATGACATTTTTACCCGAAAAACTTGATTTTGACTAGTTTCAATACTGGCCACAAACCCTATTTTCCATGGAGTGTAACTCCCAAAATACAACGACCCACAAGATGAATTTAAAAAAAAAATATACTTGGATATGTTTTTTTACTTTCATAGCAATTGCAGGATCTGAATCATTATAGAAAAAAAATTTATAGCAAAAATGGTGAGATGACATGTAAATAACATACCTTTGAAAGTACCATCAAAAGAATTTATCCTTCCTTGCATTTCGGCCTTCTTTTCTTCACTTTCCTCAGAATTTTGGCTTAGATATCCTTTGGTTACCTCAGACACCTATAGATATTCAATATTCTCAAGTGTTATTCAAATGAGATAGCCTTGCCACTTATTTATACTCTCCAAGTAGCTTCCTTAAAAATATCTTCTAGGTCACTTGACCCACTTTCCTTATTTTAGGGTTGCGTCCACTTTTAATTTCTCCATTAAATTTATTATTGAAATAATTTATTTTGTATTCACTTTGAATTATAATACACTCATCACTTCACTTTATTATTTACCTTTTAAAATCTATTAAACTACTTTGATTACTTTGACCTTTTGGGGCTTCTAGATGACATATGTGGGTTCTTCAACTTCGTAAGGCCATAACTTTCAAACCGTGAGGATTTATGTGACGTTCTACATACCACCAGAAATGGAATAACATGTACTATCCATATATAATAGTATTATCTAAAAATACATCATAAATCATACCTTTACCCATTAAAAAAATTTGGGTCCATTACCCAAACCTGGGGTCTCCAACTTCTCATGGCCATAACTCTCTAACCGTGAGGAATTATGTGATGTTCCACATACCACCATAAATGACATGACAAGCACTATCCATATATGATATTTTCCCTGACAAGTTCACTTTACTTCATCTCATTATTCCATAATTAAGCATGGGTTCTCTTACTCCACAAAGCGTCTTCCCGTGAGGGCTTTCACCATAAGGGGACCACTTTGGAGTTCATCCATATTTACTTCTTATCAACCATGACAAAANAATAATGAGTCATATTTACATCAAACAATATTGGGTCCATTACCCAAACCTTTGTGCCACAGGGCTTTCTTCAAGGGTTGACATCAATGACAACCAACCTTAATCAACATTAGTACCATGGTGATCAACTTACATGAGGCATAAATTCCACGTACAAACTATGATTGAGGTGATTTTAGAACCATTGGAAAGATCTCAATGTGTATAATAATGTTTAGGACATGTGATCTATGCTCACAAGATTTTAACCCTGAAAAGTGTCATTTGATGCCTCAAATTGGGTTTGGAAGGTTTCGAACGCCAAATATCTAAACTAGTATCTGACACTAAAGTAGGTCATGAAATCCAATTACTCAAATTTTCCCACCTAGAAAGTAACAAGATCAATGACAAATTATATAATGATCCATTCTAGATAATACCTCCCCATTTAGGGAGGATTTTGGTCCCCAAAATATTTTACTAAATGAGGTGAGGAAATGTTTCCTCTACCTTCTTCCTAGAGTACCATTTTTCCTTACCTAGAAGTTGTCCTTTCAACCGTATTTGTTAGAAGTCATGTGGACTTTGTTTGGTTTTTCTAGACTTCTTCTAAAAAATTGTATCTTCTTCCAACTCTACTTGAGTTTCTGGTGCTAATTTCTCTACGATAGTTAGGATCCGCTCGTTATTTTATTGATCCAACATGGAAGGCTCATAGAGTTTAATATTTTCCACATTCATTACTGAGTAAATGTGCATATATGGGGGTAGATTGAGTTTGTAGATATTATCAACCACCTTCTCCAATAATTGAAAAGGGCCATACCATAGAACCTTGATCTTCTTACCAGTACACTATAGAATTTCCCTGTTCATATGAAACCAAAATTTGTCTCCCACCTTGAATTTTTTCTTAGTTCTATGCTAATTGTTAGGTTTTTATATTCTTTACAGTGAAAGAACAGTCACATGATTGTCCAGTTTAGGTGGATCGATTGGGTTATAAGTCGACCAACAAGTCAAGTCAAGTTGATGGTTAAGTCTAAGGTAGAAGTGATCGACCAATAAATTTGAAGTTGAAGTGATAAACAAAAATTCAAAAGGTTAGTTGATAGGAGGTCGAGTGGAAATCAACTGAAGAATGACTGTAGGTGGACTGGTAAACCAATTGAAGTCGATTGTAAGATAATCCTAATATTTACAGGATTGTAGCCAATCGTTTGCATGGATCTATAATCATTTTTGGGCGCCATGATTAAGGGTTTTGTGTGTTGTAAATCCTATAAATAAGGCGTGTTGTAATATTGTAAAAGCCAATCTTTAGATTAAGGTTGATGGTCATGTATATGCATGTCGAATTGGTTGCAAGGTTGTTCTTGTGTAAAGCAAGAGAGTATGATGGTGATAGTTCCTTAGGTGTATACCAAGGTTAGTCATGTAACTCTGTATTCATTGAATAAATAAGAAAACAAGAGATCAATATGCTCAAGGAATGTTGGTTTTCCCGTTTGGGTTTCTAGGGTAAAATCTCTATGTATTGTGTGTTTGTCATTTAATTTCCTACTTAAATTTGTCTTCTCTTTCCTATTTGGTTTAGTGTGGATGTATATTTCCTAAAATTTGGTATCATAGCGTATATGTTTCTATGTTCAAGTCACATCAAAGCAAGATTGAGAAGATCTTGGATATGAGATAAACCTAGGTCCAGTGGGAGTCATAAGTCAAAGATATTTAAAGTTGTGCTTGAAATAATGGCAAGCAGTTCGAGGATAGAGATCAAAAAATTCAATGGACAAAATTTTGAGCTTTGGAAGCTTAAAATTGAAAATATCCTTGTAGATAGAGAGTAAGTGGGAAGTGGTATTCCCAGGAACCATTCAGACAAGTATGTCGATGGAAGAATGGGAGAAATTCAAAAGAAGGGAAAGGAGTATGATTTGACTTTGTCTTGTAGATTCAGTATTGCTAAATGTCTCAGTTAAAGAATCCGCAAAGAAACTATGGGATAAGTTGGGAAGCTTGTACCAGTCGAAATACTTGGTAAACAAGTTATTCCTTAGAATGAAATCGTATATTCTGAGGATGAATGATGGGATCTTGGTAACAGAGCACCTAAATTCATTCAATACTATAATAAGTATATTATTGTATGTGGATATTAAAATCACTAAGGAGGACAAATGTATTAGCCTATTATGTTCTTTTCCAGAGTCCTGGGATACTTAGTCATGGCTATAGGGAGTAATTCGACCACACTAGTGCTAGAAAATGTGGTTGCATATCTATTATCAAAAGAGCATGGTGTTGAATTGTGTTGTCATTGATGTCAAAGTCAGTCATTGATGATCGACATGAAGAATCCTATGGGTTTACTTGAAGGATTTTCTAAAGTGGTCCCCTTATGGTGTATATTTAAGCATGGTCCTCACAGGAAGATGCTTTGAATAATCCCACAAGAAGCACCGAAGGTGTGGTCAAGAAGCCCCTACAGTCAAGTGAAGAATCCTACAAATGTCCAAGATCAAGATTGCAAGATGGATATTGTTGAAAGTATTATTTATGGTCGATTTGGACACCCTATCTTTGAGGGAGTTTTTAACATACGTAAATAAATCAAACAGAATCACAAGTTACATGGTTGGAAATATTATTCTGAGACCTTTCCAATAGTATACGGAAGTCCCTCTAACTCCCTAGGAATGAGGAGATATGAATTTTTCTGTCCAATAACCTAGCCAGAAAATTGAGGTTGACTCAACTAATTTTTGGAGACAAAATTATTATAAATACATGATAGAATTTAACATTTTTTGAGTAACCAAGAAAGATATCAAGTCTGAGGTGCGCACAATGTGTTTGGGGTGTCTTCTGGTGTGCAAGAGAATTCTAAGGGATTCTCTTAAGGTCTTTCTTATTCTTAAGGTATGCTATAAGGTTGTGATGTTGTCGTAAGGTTGTGATGTTTATGTATGCTCTACTATGAATTTGTGATGTTTCCATGAGGTTGTTGGGGTTATATGTGGACCCATGTGGAACTAGGATCTCTATCTGGACCCAATTTGTGTGGCTCATATTTTGGATATTTTGGCACATGATTGGAACATGTTTTTATGTGGTTGTTGGGTTCTATATGTGGACACATGTGGACCTAGGATCTCTATGTGGACCCATGTGGACCTCGTATCTCTATGTGGGCCCAATTTGATGATGAGGATGTATCAATGATAGTGACAATTTGATTCTTTTATATACATATTTGAGGGTGGAAGGAAGGGGGAAGGATAGGGGGTTGGAGCCTCCTTCCAACTGGAGTTGGAGAATCTAGGGAGTTGTAGCTTCCTTCAAGTTGGAGCCTGTAAAATAGGGGGTTGAATCCTCCCTCCAGTTGGAGCTGGATAATCTTGGAAGTTGTAGCTTCATATGAATGTAATATTTTTATTATACAAGAAAAACATTTCATGGATTTCCACTTAAATTTGTTGTGCACTGTGTATTTATTCTTCTGCTCTTTATTGTATATTGGGATTATTTGATTGAAAATTTAAAGTTTTTAAAAGGTGCTTAATTGTACTTGATATTGATTCACCCCCCTTCTCAGTATCAACAATTGGTATGAGAGCATGTTACCTTCAGAACAATCTAATCACTGGAATGAATATCATGAGCAAAAATGGAAGGCCACATTACAAATGGGATTCCACCATTTGATGGAAACAATTATTCATAATAGAGCAATAAAATGCAAACTTAATTGACAAATTTAGGAGTGGATATATAGCTCCCAGTTGTCAATGGCTATAAATTTCCAAAAAATACTCCAATCGATCCAGATGAGAATAAATTAATGAGTTGTAGTTCAAAGGTTAGACATGTTATCATAAGTGGATTGACACCAACTATTTCTAGCAAGGTGATGGGTTGCAACACAACTAAAGAGGTTTGGGATAAAGTTCACAATATTTATGAAGGTGATCCAAAAGTCAAGCAGGTCAAGCTTCAATGACATAGATCATAGTTTGAAATATGAAAATGAATGAAAAGGAAGATATTGCAACCTATTTACTCAGAGTAGATGAAGTTGTCAATGCCATCAGAGGATTAAGAGAAGAAGTCAAAGAATCCTTGGTTGTATAGAAAGTGTTGAGATCACTTCCTTTGAGATATGATGCCAAGGTCTCGACCATTGAAGAGACTAGGGATTTGAACAAAATGAAAATGGATGAACTACATGGGACCCTCACAACATATGAAATGAGAACATATACAAAAAATGGACCTCCAAATAGAGAAGCAACTTTTAAATCCACGAAGAAAACAAGGAACAAATAACAGAGGGTAGAAGAAATACCATGTGATGAATCATATGAAGAAGAAGCATATTTCATAAGGAGGCTCAAAAGGGGAACTGAAAAATACAAAGGCAAGTTACCTTTTAAATGATTCAATTGTGGTAGAGTAGGACACTATGCTAATAAATTTCCTTTCGAAGAAAAGAAAAGATTCCACAAGAAAAAGAGTATTTACTCCAAGGAAGAAAAAAATTCTTTAGATGAAAGCAATGGAGAAGAAAGGGAAGTAAGTTTTGAAGAAAATAAAAGCTTCCACAAGAAAAAGAGTCTTTACTCCAAGGAGGACAACAATTCTTTAGATGAAAGCGATGGAGAAGAAAGGGAAGTAAAGGAATTTCTCTTCATTACTCAAGAAACTCATAATGATGACCACAAAAATTCTGAAATAGATGAAATCAATTTTGAAGAAGAGTCTGATGCAGAGACCGAAGAAGAAAACATAAAATCTTTCTGGGGAAGCAAAGACATCACAAAAAGAAAGTAGGAAGATGAAGAGAATCTTGAAAAATTGAAGCATGTTGAAGAAGAAAATATAAATCTCAGAAACAAAAATAGAGAGTTAAAAAACGAATTGAAAACTTTTGAAGAAGAGAATCATGAGCTTGAAAAGACAATTGACATCTTGAAGGAGAAGTTAGATAAAGACAAGAAGACTGAAGATTATGACAAATTGAAATCATAATTGGATCACACAAGAAAAGAGTTGATGTTGACAACAAAAAAAAGTTCAATTACGACATGAAATTTGAAAGAAGTATTGAAAAATTGGATGAAATTATTAGCAAACATAGATCACCTACCGATGAGACAAGACTTGGATATGAAAACAGTTTTAAGACAACAGACACAAATAAAACATACAGGGAAGATGAAGGAAATTATATAAACTATGCAAATGCCTTATGAAGTGGAATCAACAAACAAAAGAGACTTGAAGAACAATGTGAACATGACACCTCCAACTAGAACAAAAGATCAAAATTCAGAAGATGTGAGATACCAAGAAGGTTCTTTTCTACCAGGAATAAGAATATTTTTCTCAGTCATTGTTATGCTTGCAGAAAATTTGGACACAAAGCAATTCACTATAAAATTAATGAAAGAAACAACTATATGAGAAACATAAATGATTATGGGTACCCAAAGGACAATCATGTAAATAATAGATCTAGAAATTCTCATGGATTTGTCAACTGAAATTACGATCCATTTGATCCACTAATGGATCAGAACATTGTATGCTACAAATGTAATAATATTGGTCACAAAACATGAGATTACATAGATATGAAAGAATATGCTCCTACCATAAAACCAACTATAGTGGGAAAGGAAAGAGAATCCAATCAAGGAAGATGTTCGATTAGCATTGTTTGCTAAAAATAAAGAAGACAAATGGTACATAGACAATGGGTTCTCAACACACATGACTGGGGACCAAAACAAATTCGTTAGCTTAAAGAAAGGAAAGAATGGTAGTGTTGCATTTGGAAATGAATCCTTTGTCAAAATACTTGGAAAAGGTGTAGTGAGTCTTGGAAGTGAAAATGTAAAAGAAACAAATGTCTTCCTAGTTGCATATTTGAAGCATAATATCCTTAGTGCCAGTAAAATATTTGATCAAGGATATAATATTAAGTTTGATTCCCGAAGATGTGAAATTAGAGAAGAAGACTCATGAATATTGGTTGCAACAACAACAAGAAGAACAAATAACATATACATCCTATAAAAAGAGGAAATAAAGAGGATTGAATTCACACAAAATAGCTCCAAGGACTATAACAAGGAAGGAAGGGATAAGAAGATAGCAAAGGAAATACTATTGAGCGCCATGAGTTCAGGGGGACCAACCCCAAAGAGAATATTTACCCTTTTCCATTGATTTCAAAGGAGGAGAGAAAGATCAAGAGCATGATGACAGGGGGAGTATGAGTGTTTCCATCAATGAAAAAGGGGGAGATTGTTGAATGGTGTTTTCATTGATGTCAAATTTAGTCATTGGTGATCAACATGAAGAAGCCTATGGGTTTACTTGAAGGAGTCTCCAAAGTGGTCCCCTTATGGTGTAACTTTAAGCATTTACCTCATGAGAAGACGCTTTGAAGAATCCCATAATAAGCATCGGAGGTGTAGTGAAGAATCCCCTACAGTCAAGTGAATAATCCTAAATATGTCCAATATCAATATTGGAAGATGGAGATTGTTGAAAGTATTATTTGTGGTCAATTTGGATACCCTATCTTTGAGGAAATTTTTACCCTACATAAATAACTAAAAATTACATCGTTGGAAATATTATTCTGAGACCTTTCCAATGGTATATGGAAGTCCCTCTAAGTCCCTAGGAATGAGGAGATATGAATTTTTCCATCCAACAACCCATCCAAAAAATTGAGTTTGGCTTAGCTAATTTTTGGAGACAAGATTACTATAAATACAAGACAAAATTTCACATTTTTTGAGTAACCAAGCAAAATATCAAGTCTAAGGTGCACACAAGGTGTTTGGGGTGTCTTCTGGTGTGGAAGATAAGTCTAAGGGATTCACTTAAGGTATTTCTTATTCTCAAGGTATGTTATAAGGTTGTGATTTTGTCGTAAGGTTATGATGTTGTTGTAAGGTTGTAATGTTGTTGTATGTTCTGCTATGAAGTTATGATGTTGCTGTGATGTTGCCATGAGGTTGTTGGTTTATATGTGGACCCATGTGGACCTAGGATCTCTATGTGGACCTAGTTTGTGAGGCTCATATTTTGGAGATTTTGGTACATGATTGGAACATGTTTTTATGTGGTTGTTAGGTTCAATATGTGGACCCATGTGGACCAAGGATCTCTATGTGGACCCATGTGGACCTAGGATCTCTATGTGGATCCAATTTGATGATGATGATGTATCAATGATAGTGACAAAGACAATGATAGTGAAAGTGACAGTGAAAATGACATTGATAGTGACATGTTGATTCTTTTATATACATATTTGAGGATGGAAGAAAGGGAAAATGATAGGGGGTTGGATCCTCCTTCCAGTTGTAGCTGGAGAATATAGGGAGTTCTAGTTTCCTTTAGGTTGGAGCCTATAAACTAGGGATTTTAAGCCTCCTTCCAGTTGGAGTTGGAAAATCTTGTAAGTTGTATCTTCATATGAATGTAATCTTGTTATTATACAAGAAAAACATTTTGTGGATTTCCACGTAAATTTGTTGTGCATTGTGTATTTATTCTTCTGTTCTTTATTGCATATTGGGATGCATTTATTTGATTGAAAAGTTAAAGTTTTTAAAAGGTTCTAAATAGTACTTGACACTGATTCACCCCCCCTCTTAGTATCAACACATGGAAGGATCGACCAAAGATGCATTGATGGTGAGAGGTCAACTAGTCGATAGAGATAACGGAAAATTATTTGGTAGAAAGTTGAAGTCGAAGAATAGATATAAATCCCTAGTTTAGTCGACGAGAAGATGATGGAAATGCGGTAGAGTTGGGAATTACAAGAGATATTTCAATTCGAAGGAAACAAAAGTTGGTACGATATCTGATGAGAAGAAATCAATTGAGAGAAAGACTATTATGGATAAAGGAGGTGATGTATTTCTAGCGTCGACCGATACATAATTGAATTAGGATGTTTGTTTGATTGAATTGGGAGAATTATTTCATATGAAACCTCATAGATAATGGTTCTGTAAATATGAGATATATGAAGGGGGATATGTGTTCTTGGGGGATGACTCAACAACCAAAATTGTTGGACAGAGAAGAGTTCGACTAATACTAGAATATTGGAGAAGTATAATCCTTCTAGGTGTGCTACATATTGTGAGTTTGGAAAGAAACCTAATTTATTTCATCAAGATGAGTGATGCAAGTGTGCACACTCTATTTAAGAAGGATACATGCAAAATGGTTAGGGGTGTGGCGATCTTAATGAAAGGAGTTCAGATTGGAACCCTATACAAGTTGATAGGGAACGTTGGCTCAACTATATGCAATAAAATTGTTGTTCCTGAATTCAACTTGAATTGACTTAACTCGGGTTGATTTGATACAAATCGACCAAAATTTTCTTTGTCAAGTCAACTCGAACATGTTATAGAACTATAGGATATGACACATTGGAAAAAAAATACTTTGACATATGTACAACAAAGGTATGGTCAAATGTTTTCCTGATTTTAATTTGGAATTCGATTTTTGTGAACATTGAATATATGGAAAACAAAAGTGTGTTAGTTTCCCATCTTGAGAGATAAGGGAAAAAGGGATTATGGAATTGATACATAGTGATGCATTTGGGCCTATACTACTCCCTTCACTTGGTGGATCCTTGTATTATGTTTCCTTCATAGATGATTTTTCTAGGAAGACATGGATATATTTCTTGAGAAAGAAATAATAGGTTTTTGAGAAATTCAAAGAGTTTAAACATCTTGTGGAAAATCAGTCAAATAAGAAGATCAAGGTGTTGAGAAATGAACATGGTGGTGAATTCTGTCGAAATTATTTTGAGCGTTTTTTCAAGAAGTGTGGCATAGAATAAAAAAATACCATACCATATACCCCAGAAAAGAATGGAGTTGATAATAAAATGGAAATGACATTGATGGACAAGGCAAGGAGCATGCTCATTGGTGTAGGGATCACATAAGAATTCTGGGTAGAGGCAATGAACATGACATTTTTTTTGGTAAATAGGTATCCTTCATTAGCGCTAGTCGACTCAAATCCACATGAGGTATGGTTTGGTAATAAGCCTTCACTTTCACATCTCAAAGTATTTGGATATAGTGCATTTGTGCATGTTCCCAAGGAAAAGAGGAACATGATGGACAAGAAGGCAATCAAGTGTATTTTCATTGGCTATAAGGATGGAATGAAAGGATCCAATCTCTAGGATCTTGCATCGAGGAAAATAGTGTACAGTCGATATGTGGTCTTTAGGGAAGTCAAAGGAACTTCCAAGTCTGAAGAGGTTCAAATAAATAAAGAACTAAAGAAGTTGGTGTTTGAACTGAGGAACAAAAAAGATGATTCAAATGAGTCAACTGAATAAAATGAAGAGGTGGAACAACTGACTTTGGTTGTAAGGAGGTTTGAATTAGTAAGAAAACCATTTGAAAGGTACAGTCTGCCTGATTTCCATTCTGCATTTGTGCTATCTACCATTTATGAGGAGCCTAAGTTGGCCAGTGAGGAAGTCGACTCTACAAAGGGTAAACTCTTGAAGGATTCCATGGTCAAAGAAATGGAATCCTTGTACAAAAACGATACATTGGATTTGGTCGAATTACGTAATGGAAGAAAACCCATCAATAACAAGTAGGTATTAAAAAAAAAGTTGAATGAAACATGACAAGCTGAGAAATTCAAAGCTCGACTAGTAGAAAAAGAGTATTCCCCTATTGCGAAATTAACTTCCATTAGAGTAATAATGTCTCTGGCTACAACATTTGATCTTGAGATAGAGAAAATGGATGTGAATACAACGTTCCTACATGGGGACTTGGAAGACAAAATCTACATGAAATATCCTAAAGGATTTGCAGTAAAGGGAAAGAAAGAGATAGTGTGAAAATTGAAGAGATCCCTTTATGATCTAAAACAATCAACAAGAATGTGGTATCAAAAGTTTGACACATACATCCTTAGTTTGGGATTTATGAGAAGTAAAGATGATCAATGTGTATATTCCAAGGAAGAAGGATGTTGTTTCATATATGTATCTTTGTATGGCAACAACATGTTGTAGATCATAAACAACATGGACACAATAAAGGAGGTGAAGATGAAACTATCCTCCAAGTTCGACATGCAGTATCGCAGTGCAACGAAATTCATTATGAGAATGGACATCAAGAGAGATCGGATAGTTAAAATTATTTGGTTGAATCAGAGGAATTATATTGAAACAATTTTGAAGCATTTCAACATGCAAGATTGAAAACCAGTCAAGGTGCCAATTCATGTGGAAGCAAAACTAATTGTTGAACAATGCCCAAAGACATGGGAAGAAACAAAGGACATGGAACATGTTCCCTATGCTAGTTTTGTTGGTAGTCTGATGTATGTAATAGTCTGCACTTGACCATATATTGCTCATGTAGTGGGAGTATTGAGCATATACATGTTGACACCTGGGAAAGAGCACTAGACAACTATCAAGAGAGTGTTCAAGTATTTGTGTGGCACAAAAGATTATGCTATATGCTACCAAGGGAAACCTGAAGGAGTTGGTAGTGAGGTAAATGTGCATGGCTTTGTTGATTTTGACTGGGATGGAGATCTAGATTGATGAAGGTCAACCAACGGATATGTGTTCAATATGTTTTGTGGAGAAATTAGTTGGATGAGTAAGTGACAGATGGTCGTAGTCTTGTCGACATAAGAATATGAATACATGCCAGCCACTCATGGAAGCAAAGAAGCAATATAGATGCATCGATTGTGTTTAGGGATCAGGGTTTAAAAAAAATCTATGAAAATAAATTGTGATAGTCAAAGCACAATATTTCTATCAAAGAACCCAACGTATCAATCTAGGATGAAGAATATTGATGTATAATACCATTTCATGAGAGACATTGTAGAAAGAAAGAAGATGTTTTTGGAGAAGGCAGACACTTTGGAAAACATAGCAGACTATTTGACCAAGTATGTGAGTGTTGTGAAGTTCTCTTAGTGTAGAGAGGCAATGGGAATTGGTTCCTTGGGTCAGTGAATGGATGTTCATATTCTCCTATATCAACAAAGAAGACAAAAAGTGCGAGAATGTTGGGTTGTTATATTCTTTGCAGTGAAAGAAAAATCATATGAATGTCTAGTCAAGGTGGATCGACTATGTTATAAGTCAACTGATGAGTCAAGTCGATTTGATGGTTAATTCAAAGGTCGAAGTGATCGACTTGGAAATTGAAGTCAAAGTGATCGACAAGAAGTCAAAATGTCAACCAACAGGACGTCAAGTGACAACCAACTAAATACCGATTTGAGGTTGACTGGTAGACCGACTAAAGTCGGCTGTAACAAAATCTCGAGATTTGCAGGATTGCAACCAATCGTTTACTGGATCTGTAACCATTTTTGGGTGCCATGATTTAGGGTTTTTCATGCTATAAATACAATAAATAAGGTGTGTTGCAATATTGTAAAAGATAATATTTAGATGAATGTTGATGGTCATGTATATGCATGTCAAATTGGTTGCAGGGTTGTTCTTGTGTAAATAAAGAGAGTATGATGGCGATTGTGTCTTAGGTGTATACCAAGGTTAGTTGTGTAACTATTTATTCATAGAATGAATAAGACAACTAGAGAGAAATATGCTCAAAGAATGTTGGTTTTCCAGGGTAAAATCTCTATGTACTGTGTGTTTGTCATTTACTTTCCTTCTTAAATGTGTCTTTTATTTCCTGGTTGGTTTAGTGTGGATGTCTATTTCCTAACACTAATCATGTCAGGCCTTGTACCTTTCCTATGATTTCCTCAATGTCTCCTATACTTGCAAATGGATCTTCTTAATATTTTCAAAAAAATTCTCCACTTTCAATGCTTCTCCTATGATATCTTCCCTTGCTCCCTTTTTTCCATAGACAACATCCAAGGGAAAAGGAAACAAACACTCAAAGAAAATTTCAAAATGAGACTTACCATTAGAAGTGTGGACCACTTTGTTATAAGAGTTTTGAATATATATCAAATATTCATCCCATGTCTTTGGGTGCTTCTGATTGTAACCCCTCAAAAGTTGAACCAATGTCATGTTGACTACTTTTATTTTTCCATCTATGTATGGGTGGAAAGATGTAGATCTATTGAACTTTTTTTCCATATTTTCCCAAAGTGTAGTCCAAAAGGCATTGATAAATATGGTATCCTTATCTGATATGATGATCTTTGGTATCCCAAAGTGCATCCAAACCTATTCAAAGAACATGTTTTCTACTTCTCATCCTTTGATGATATTTTTACAAGGCATAAGAATTCACATCTTGCTGAACATGTCAACTACCAAAAATAGATAGTCACGTCCCTTTCTAGTTGTTGGAAACCACAAATAAAATCCATGGAAATGCCTTCCCAAGGTCAAGTGGGAATAGTTAAGGGATGGTATAAACCTTGATTTCTATTATTGGGTTTGCTGGTACAAAAAAGTATGCATCCTCTAATATACTGAGCTACATCTTCTTTAATTATAGGCCAATACACATACCTTTGTAAGTTGGAAACTAGCTTCCCAACACCAAAATGTCCTACAACCTTGGAGGCATGAGCCTCTTTGATAAGATGCAATATTTCACCTTTAGGAACATATAGCTTGTCTAGCTTGTATAGAAACCCATTTTGGAGATGATAGTTAGCCATACTGTCATGTTCTTCTACATGTATTTGTCCCTATAACTATTGAAAAACCTCTTTAAAGTTCTAATCTTATATGTATAGCTCTTTATATGCATCATGGGAAAAAGGATCCTTGTGCATAAGAGTTCCCAAAGCTATAATATTGGATGTCAATGGCCTTGAAAGCATGTATGGAAACTTATTAGTGATTCCCTTATTATATTTGATGACTAGATGAAACTGTTGCAAAATCCCATCCACTTGTAGTGTTTGATTTGTTGAAGCTTACTCTAGGCCTGCAAATACTGCATTGGTTGGTGATCAATGTGGATAATGATTTCCTTTCCCATCAAATAGTGCTTCCACTTATTAATATATTGAATAGGGCATAGAGTTCCTTATCGTAGTTCGAGACTCCTCCATGAAACATTTTTTAATGATAACACATCATCTTACTTCCTTGCATCGAGATTTCTCCCATAGCATATCCACTTGCATCTATCTCCACTTCAAAAGGATTATGCAAGTTAGGAAATGTAAGAACTAGTTCTTAATTGATCTTTTATTTCAACTCATCGAAATATTTCTACTGATTCTTTCCCCAATGGAAACTCTTACCATTGGAAGTTATGGCATGGAGTGGCACAACTATTGTTGAAAAGGATGTTATAAACTTATGTAGGTACTGCAATGTCCCAAAAAATATCCTAAATTCAGTGAAATTAGTAGGAACTCACCACTTAAGGATGGCATCCATCTTCGCAGTATCTATCTTAAGTTCCCCTCCACCAATCACATACCCCAAATATACCAATGACTATTGAGAGAACTCACATTTATTAAGGTTAGCTAGTAGATGATGCTTTTTCAAAGTCTCTAACACTTGCATGAGATGTGAGATGTGCTCTTCCCAAGTAGAGATATAAACTAATATGTCATATAAATACACTATTATAAATGAATCTAAATAGGGACACAAGACATCATTCATCAATCACATAAATGTAGATGGTGCATTAGATAAACCAAAAGGAATTACTATCCATTCTTACAGGCCTTGAATTGTCTTTAAGGTAGTCTTCAATGTGTATTCTTATCTAACTTGTGCTTGGTGATATCCTAATTTGATATTCTTAACCCCTATACAAAGCCCCATGTTAAGTATAAAACCCCTTATTAATCCCTATATATTGAATTATTACATTCTAGTGTTATATTTGTATGTAGGATAGAAATCTTCATTGTACCCTTTCATTATAGTTGTACCTTTTATCTCTCTCTCTCTCTCTCTCTCTCTCTCACACACACACACACCAAGGAGACCTAGTCTGAGGATGATCTCATCTCATCTTGTATAATGAATGTATTGTAAGAGGATGTCTCCCCTTCGAAGTGGATTGTTATTCACTAAATTTTTATCATCCTTAAGGCATTGGTTCATAACATTTGGTATCAGAGCATCGATCCTAGGGTTTTTCTTATTCAAACAAGTCATATTGGCATTTCCACTATAAATTTTTTTATGGGACACTCTAGACAAAAAAATTTGGAGGTTACTCAAGAGACATATCCAAGTAGTTTTGGTAAAAATTCCATGTTTTATTTCAATATATTTTCAGATATATATCCTATGGAAGATAGGGTTTTTGACTCATCCTGAAATTAGTTTTAAAGGAGTCATCTTTGGATTTTTGCTATAATGTTTTTTGTAGGAAGTTTAAGACAATGAAATTTTTAGGATATCGAGGAAAGATAGAAATTTTAGGATGTGGTAAAAATTTTAGGATCTGGTTCATTAAATTTTCAGAGATATATCCTATGGAAGTTAGGGCTATGACTAGTCCTGAAATTAGTCTCAAACGAGCTATCTTTTTATTTTCTCTATAAAAACATTTCATTAAAGTTTTAGACTCTACAATTTTCAAAATCCCGAGGAGACATATTTGCTTAATTGTAGAAAAAAATTCATAACTTGAATCATTATAGTTTGTGAGATATATCTTGTGGAAGTTGGGGATTTTTACTAATCTTGAAATTAGTCTTAAACAAGTCATTTTGGTATATGTGCTATAACTTTTTATCAGTGTAGGTTCAAACTGTGAAATTTTCAAGAGTTAAAAAAGTCATATTAGAGTAATATAGGATAAAATTTCAAACTCATAAAGGTTCAAATTTCATATATATATCAGGACAAAGGTCAACCATCTAGACATACTCCAAATTAAGGGTTTGAAAGGTACATAACTTACAATTGGCATAAATTTTGATTGGAAGATCTGATTTTGATGATTAAAAATTTGTCATAAAGAGGAAAAGGTGAGAATTGTTATTTTATCACATGGCTCCAAAGGCTCCTCCAAAATTTATTGTTGGAATACTAAGAGGGGGGAGTGAATTAGTATGAGAACTTTATTATTACTTTTAACCACAATATGTAATCATTAACATCAGTAGTAGTATATCATCAATATATCATGAACAATATAAATCAATAGAGCATGATCCATAAAAAAATAGTACACTAGAATTTACGTGGAAACCCAAATGGGAGAAAACCACGAAATGCTTTTTTATATATATCAAAAGAATACATTCATTGGAAGCACCAACTTTTGATTTCTCTGACTACAACTGGAAGGAGGATACAACCCCCTATTTATAGGCTCCAACTTGAAGGAAGCTACAACTCCCTAAATTCTCTGGCTCCAACTAGAAGGAGGATACAACCCCCTAATTCTCAGGCTCCAACCTAAAGGAATATCCAACTCCCTGTATTCTATGGCTACAACCAGAAGGAGGATACAACCCCCTTTCCTTTTCCCATATTATCACTCTAAAATATAAATGTAGACCAATTGTCACTACCACTGTCACTGTCACTACCACTACCACTGTCTCTGTCACTGCCACTATCACTGTCACTACCTCTGTCACATCAACCTATCATTGTATCTAACCTATCACTGTCACTGTACCATCATCTTGCTATACCAAAACCTATACCATACCATGCATCAACCATGTACCAACAAATGCAGTATAACATGCATCAATCATGTACCATGAGATATTCCAAATGTAGATACCATAACATCATACATCATGTACTAGAGCATTAACCATATATAGAACAAGTATAGGTTGGTCCTTGACCAATTTTTGGAGATCCCTGGTCATGTTTGACCTATTTTGTGACTTCGACAGGCTGGTTGAAGGTAGAGCGCAAGTCGAAGCGGATATCACGGGATCTCGACCCCTTTTTAGGGCATCTTTTGGATTAGGGTTTATGTAACATGTATGGGGATGTCATCCCATGGGTTTACCCATGTTTAGGCCCTTTTGTAATGTATAAATAGAAATCTAGGCAGTGTAAGTAAGTGGTGTGATGCTAGGTGCTAAGTGAAAGTAATTGTAAGAGGCTCTGTGCTTAGTGTATGTTGAGGCTGTAAAGCTAAGTGCGGGTCATCTGTAGTGCTTTGTGCAAATACTGTGTAAGAAGGATTTGTGCTTTGATCTAACTCGGGGAAGGAGGATCTGGCGAGGTGCGCGCAGATCTCCTGTCCTCTGCGGAGTAAGGTTTTGATGCTATGTGCCTGTAAGAAGCTTGACAGAAGATAATAAAGAAGAGAAGAGTTGGTGGACGTAGCCCCACACTGGGGTGAACCACGTATATCTTGTGTTATGGTCTCTTTGTGCATTCTAGTTATTGTCTTATGTATATAATTTAATCTTAAGTGTAGTAATGAATGTTTAGATGAATCTAGTATGATAGTTTAGTGCTTAAGTGATGTGAATAAATGCTAGATATAATATTTTTCCATGTGCTAAGTGTTTACATGTGTTAGATCTGGTTGAATACTACATTGTTCTGTAATTAGGGTTTGGATATAAAATGTGAATAAGGGTTAAATACCGATGAATGCTAACTGCTAAGTGCTTTGTTAGAGTGGTGTAATCACAGATTTGTGTCCCATCTAGGTTGCATACATTTGAGTCTTGCAACCACCCTTGCCTCTACCTCAAGTGAGACTTCATCTGCTTCGTAGGTGTTGCCGAAAGGGAAGGTAGTTAGGGTTTTGTTGGTGCATTGTTGAAGTGTTTAACCCTAGGTCTGCCCCTATGCCAACAAATGGTTCTGTTGCCCAGACCTGAAACTGTGATTGTTGGGAACTGAAGAAAAGAAAGCTCTGTGTGTAGATCTGCTACTTTAGTGCGCAATATTCTATTTAACTTGTGAAGTTCTGTGCTAAGAAGAGAATTCAGATATGAAGCAATATCTTGAAGCTTTGTGCTTTGAGAAAGGTAATATAAGTGAAAATTTTTGTTTCAAAAGAATGAATCTAGGTATGTTTGATAAATTTTGTCCTAGTCTGAAAAATAGGGTACAACTAGAAGAAAAAAGATTTGATATGAATAGATCTTATAGAAATAATGAAAGGTATGTTATCCCTATGCATAGAAAGAATGTTTGGACTAACAAATGGATGCAGGATCCTAGAAAGAATTTTTTGCAGGTTAGTTACTGTGATCCCAATGCACAGTAAAGGAAAGGTTGGGGATCGTTTAAAAGAAAGAGAGGATTAACTCTTTGCTATAGTTGCAAAAGATTGGGACACATTGATAAGGAATGACCTGGTAGAGGTCCTAGTTGTCTTTGTTGTAAATCTATGGACCATGAAGTTTTGGATTGCCCTAGAATAATTGCAAAAGTTGAAAAGATGAATATGAGACAAGAAAACTATGAGACAAGCCAAGAAACTAAGGGTATGATAGAACCCCAAAAATAATCAAAGACCGTATTACTACAGATGAAAGAAACCCTGAAGGATCACAAAGATATCAACTTATCAAAGGTCTTAAAAGAGAAAGAGTACATAGAAACAAGAATAGGAGACTTTGACATAGACTGTGTTCTGGATGAGGAAACATAGGTGAATATCATGACAGAAAGAACTTGGGAAATTTTAGGAAAACGTGATATGGTTCTTTCATTAGGAGGAATAGGATTATTTAGAGGAAAGTTGATAACCCTATGTGGAAGACTTACCCAAACATCTATGAGTGCTCATGGCACTTCGACAAAATAAGAATTTGATATTGTTAAATTTGTTGAGAACAATTCCCCATTTGCTATCTTGCTAAGAAAAACCTGGATTGAGAAAGATCAGATATGAAGGAAACAAGAAGAGGAGGATCTAGAATAGAAAAAGAAAGAACTAAGAGATTTCATGGCTAGGAGAATAACGCACTTACTGGAAGAACAAGAGAACTAGTCGAAGCTACTAAAGACCAAAGATATGGATGTCAAAGTTGAAAAGACACAAGAAGATTGGAGACACATGTCTGTACCAGAGAGTAGAGCACCTACCCCAGAAAGAGAAGAAGTATTACCCTTGAACCCTATGAAATACCCTCCACAGTGTGAAGTTATCATTCCAATAGGAGATAAGAATGATAATGGAAAGATCAAAACAATGATTCAAATCACAGGAAAAAAGGCCAGAAAGCTCAATAAGAAGAGAGCAAAGTTAGAAAAATTGCAAGAAGTTCCAGTGAAGACTTCGCAGAAGGAAGGTTTCCAGAACTTGAACTTCCCTGGAATATCAGTACAACAAATATTGGCACTTCTCCATGATGAAGAAATATGACCATTGGAGGCATTATGACCATTAGAATGACACTCCGAAACTACTAGAAACGTAGTTATTTCCGAAACGTTCACCCTTGGACCGTTGGGACCGCACCATAATGGATGGAACTGCATTTATTGAAGCGTTCCTACCCATTGGAAGAGTCCATTATGATAATATCTATTTATCCCGTCAAGCATTGCACCGAGAACACTTTTTGCCAATTGTGATTATTTGAGCCCACAGAGAACTAGTTGATTTCACGCAGTGATCATTGAGACCTCACCATCCGTTCTATTGCATTGAGTATTGTTCACTGACCTGAGATATTAGATCTCGAGTGTGCATGTCAGACGAAATTAACGGAGCATAAAAAACTGTCGAAGAGATTCTAATATACCTCATGGCTGAGAAGGTGATGTCCGCAGGCATCTAATCCTCATCGACGAGAAGAGTGCAAGCATCCTTGTCGACTGCTCGCAGATCTGGACCATCCCGAGCTACGACCGAGAAAAGAACCAAGCATCATGATGACTTGGAGAATGAAAAGCTAATCCCATCCATCCTTCCAGACTACATCCCACCCCTAGCCGGTGTGGTGAGTCGTGACAGTGTCCCGAGGGACTTCGACTACACAGTCATCACTACGTACCTCCCAAAGGGAATATAAGCAGTCAGACCGCAATTGGAGAGGATTCCAAGCTTAAAGATTAGTGACTATAACCTAGGAGACCGCAAGAGCTATGGCATGCTCGCACCTCACAAATATTTTCCCAAGACCAAGGGGAAGAAGTCGAAGATCATCCCCCAATCGTGGACTATGGACATTGTGAGGTCCATTGTCTTGAACATGATGAAAATACCACATTTTGGAAGGCATCAGGAGGTTAACGCATGCGTTAAACTCCTGTTGTTGTGCTTCCATGGAGGGTATATATGGCTAGACAAACACATCACCATCGATTCGGCATTGATCCATAGGATCACAGGATTAAGCATGCATGGACCAGACCCACAAGACTTTTATCCAGGCAAGGCTGCAGATCATGCCCTAGCACAGAAAATCAAAGACACCTACGATGATGTAGAGAAGGGGACATAAGGCTATAAGGTAGCCTCCATTTAGAATGGCGCAGTGCGCCTTGCTTTCTAGTTGATTGCTGGTAAGCTAGTCTGAAAGAACAGACCCATGCAGGTCACAGGGTTTGTCGTTGACCTCATAGGAAAATGCGTGGAAGGAGTACAGATGAACTGGTCCAGTTACATAGTCAATCAGTTAGAAATGGACTGTCGCGAAGCTTAGGATTAGGGATATGAGTTCCATTTTATCTGGCTGCTGATCCTCATTGCATTCACTTCTTGGGAGATGCTGGAAGGTGCAACCTTCCCCGACATTGAGTTGTTCAATCTTCTAGCTTCAAATTTCACCACGCTCTAGTATTCAAGAGATATGGGGAAACAATGGCAGTCGAACACAATATTCCATACCTACTACTTGCAACTAAAGAGGGCTATTGAGTCTTTCCCTCATATGACGCTGAACACCCTGGACAGGTTCAGGCCCGTTATGAAGTTCCACACTGATAGGAATTTTATTCATATCACTGCGCACACAGACAAAAGTAAAGAAGAGCTTTAGTCCTACTACAAGCTCATAGAGGAGGACCTGGAAGAAATCACTAAGGAATGTCCTATAGAGTTCCTTATACCAGTCAACCAAGAAGAACTGTCTGACTCGAACCTCATTGGAAATCCGGTGGTTACTCGCGAAGAGTATGATGCACCCAACAGTGGCAGGAAGAAAAAGAAGGAAGATGTACAGGAAATACATAGCACATCAGAAGAAACTGCATCAGATTCACCTAGCAGAGGAGGTGACGACGAAGTAGACAAATAAGAGCACAATGGGGAAGAAGATAAACATAAGAAAGGCAAAGTAACAACACCACATAATCCCCTTGATGACACAGAAACATCCAAGAAAAGAAAGGTTTCCCCCACGAAACCTACATCGCGGAATAATTTCAAAGATAGTAAGTCGAAGATGCAGACTATACTCACAGTCGATGACTTCGACTTCATTATCGCAACTGTATCAGACACCTCAAAAGATATTTTTCAAAAAAACGAAGCCAAACAAGAAGCCATGTATGAAAGAATTGAAGAAGAACTGAGAGGAGTACAACAAGCCCTTCACTCCAGCCGCCTAGTGTCCACTGCGCCCCTTCCATCAAAAGAAACAAAGTTGGGAGATGAGCCTACCCAACTTCACAGAATAGCTGATGCGACTGAAACTTTCTTTTGTCACGTGTAGGAAGAATAAGAAAAGGCCACAGTGGCCCTGAAGCAAGCACAAGAGGAAGTCATAGAACAATGCCAAGTTTTGCAACAAGAGAAGGATGACAGATCATGTTGGAGTTAAAGAAGTAGTCAGCAGAGCACTTCTCTCTGTGACAGGCTTGGAACAGATAGAAGAAGACCCAGTGGAGAGTCAAGTAGCGAAGCTTGCTGCAACCATCGAACAACTTCAACATAGAATAGCCTAATTGGAGTTACAAGCAGTACCAAGCACTCCACTGGAAGTGAGAGACCAGTGAGAATAAACCACATGAAGCGCAGTCTAGAGAATTAAGGAATTATCCTTGGAATGTAAACAGATTAGCAGTCGCAGTGCATAGAATTAAGAGCACCTTATCAAGGACCCTTAACTAAAGACACTGGAGTCACAACTCTAGGAAGAAAAGCAGCAAGAAACAACAATACAAGTGTAGTTGAAGCCCTTTTCAGCGGTCGAGCGAATGAAAATATCCCAAGAACAATGCACATCTCAACAAAAGGTCCATGCCATACAAAGAAAAGTCATGGAAGTGACTCAGAAGCTCCAGCCAATCTAGGATGCATCTTGCCTACTTTTTTAAGAGATTGAAGGTCGAGGAGCAGAGTTGGAACAAGTAGTCACTTCGGTAGAGCAACGCTTAGAAGGACCTATGAACGAGACAATTATTCAAGAGTTTGCTGAGCAGGAGGCCTTGGCGAAGCAGCAGGTCGAAGAAGCTCGAGCCAAGCTTGAGGTGTTTGAGGCAGAGTTACCCAGAGCAGAGTGACTCGGGATGAGTCACAGGTGAGTGTTGGGAGCCTGTTGTCCCTTGACCAAGTTTTGGAGATCCTTCGTCATGTTTGACCTATTTTGGGACTTCGACAGGTTGGTCGAAGGAAGAGCGCAAGTTGAAGCGGAGATCATGGGATCTCAACCCCTTTTTAGGGCATCTTTGGGATTAGTTTTTATGTAACATGCATGGGGATGTCGGCCCATGGGTTTACCCATGTTTAGGCCCTTTTGTAATGTATAAATAGAAAGCTAGGCGATGTAAGTAAGTGGTGTAATGCTAGGTGCTAAGTGCAAGTAATTGTAAGAGGCTTTGTGCTTAGTGTATGTTGAGGTTGTAAGGCTAAGTGCGGGTCATCTGTAGTGCTTTGTGCACACACTGTGTAAGGAGGCTTTGTGCTGTGATGTAACTCGAGGAAGGAGGATCTGGCAAGGTGTGCACAGATCTCCTGTCCTCTGCGGAGTAAGGTTTTGATGCTCTGTGCCTGTAAGAATCTTGACAGAAGATAATAAATAAGAGAAGATTTGGTGGATGTAGCCCCACACTGGGTGAACCACGTATATCCTGTGTTATGGTTTCTTTGTGCATTCTGGTTATTGTCTTGTGTATATAATTTAATCTTAAGTGTAGTAATGAATGTTTAGATGAATCTAGTATGATATCTTAGTGCTTAAGTGATCTGAATAAATGCTAGATCTAATCTTTTTCCATGTGTTAAGTGCTTAGATGTGTTAGATCTGGTTGAATACTGTGTTGTTCTGTAATTAGGTTTTGGATCTACGATGTGAATAAGGGTTAAATACTAATGAATGTTAACTGATAATTTCTTTGTTAGAGTGGTGTAATCACAGATTTGTGTCCTAGCTAGGTTTCAAAAATTTGAGTCCCGCAACCACCCCTTCCTCTACCTCGGGTGATACTTCATCTTCTTCACAGGTGTTGCCAAAAGGGTCGATAGTTAGGATTTTGTTGGTGCGTTGTTGAAGCGTTGAACCCTGGGTCCGCCCCTGTGCCAACAGTACCATATACCATAGCATCAATCATGTATACAACTGTACCATATCATCAATGAATATCCTCAAAGAACCAAAGCATGTGCCTCATGCATATGCCACCATACATCAAGTGTATACCTCAACCATACACCCACATCTCAAAGTTGAACCATAACAATCATATCATAACCAAATATAAGAATATATCTCTATCAAGCATGTAGCCAAGATGTACCTCAATCATGTGCCAAATCAAATATACCTCAAGCATGTATCATACCATAACCAAGTATAACCATCACAACAAGCACATAAGCATACCAATGCCTCTATAGCTGACCTGATACATAATAGATCTGACCTGTAAGCTCACTTATGGATTTAGGGACCTGGTACTAGAATTACCCCCAAATTTGTCTTTTCCTCGCGGGACCAAGACATCATGTCATGCAGGGCCTTGCATGATGAGTTCTAAGAAACCTACTGGGATGCTTCACAGGGCACTAGTAGTATGAGTTTTGAGGTTAAACTAAAATAGGGTTTCCTTAGAAAATGTCATTCTCTTTTGCAACCCCGAAACTCCCACACTTCTCACTTGTTGCTACCTTATATTTTGTTGTCACAAAACTTGCCAATAGATCACTAGTTCACTATAAGATATTCAATAGAATAAGTGAGTGAATGTGTTTGTGAATGACTTCTTGAGGTGTATTTATACTTTTCTCGGGTAACCTCTTTCCTTAATCTTAGGGGATTCTTGAATTTCTTGTTACAACCACTTTACCCTTTCATTAAATACTTGTAACCAACTAGGGGATTCTTGACCATTCTTCAGAGCTTCTAACTTCACAAGGCCATAACTCCTCAACTGTGAGGAACTATGTGGTGTACCACCTATCACTAGAAATGAAATGACGAGGAATATCCATCCATGAATGAGTTACCTGCATTTACACCATCCTTCATGACCTTTTTACTTGATCAACTATGGGTTCCATAACCATACATTTGGGGCTACTAGACTTCTTCAAGGGTTGACATCAATGACAACCAATGTTTCAACAATCTCGCCCTTTAGCATTGATGGAAACATTGATTCCATGGTAACACTCATTCTCCTGTGCATGCTCCCCATGTGATCATTCCCCCCTTGTGACCATCACTCCCCCCTATCTCTATGTATTTGTTCTTTCTCTTCATTTCCATGCATTTGTTCTTTCTCCCTCCCTTTGGCATCAATGGAAAAGGGTAATTATCCTTGGGTTTTCTTCCCCTATATTTAAGCTTATGCTTTATATTCATGGTGCTTCCTCGTGTAAAACTTTGATGTATATGAAAAGCATTCAAAATATTATTTACTTGTATTCTTCAAGTTTTCTTTTCTTCTCCCCTTATTTTACTATTCCTGAAGCTTTGTGAATCATTGTGGGGAAAAAACTATTCCAAGTTTTTGTCGAAGATACTCAAAACTCTCCCTCGGAAGAGGTTTGGTGAAGATGTTTACAATCTGATTTTTTTTCCGAATGTATTATAGCTTGATGTTCTTCTTTATAGCATGTTCCCATAGAAAGTGATACTTTATTGGAATGTGTTTCATCTTGGAATGCATCATTGCATTCTTAGAGATACTGATAGCGCTGGTGTTGTCACAGAGTATTGAAATGGGCTCATCATACCTCACTTGTATATCCTGCAAAGTTTTCTTCATCTAGAGAACTTGAGTGAAACCTGCTACTGAAATATATTTTTCTTCTGATGTGGACAAAGATACTGATGATTGTTTCTTTCTTAGCCATGATACCAGGAAAATCACTAAAGTAGAAGGCTTCTCCACTTGTAGTCCTTATATCATCAATGCTACCTACCCAATCTGCATCTATGTAGGTGACTAAAAATAGATCATTCCCTTTTGGATACCATAAGTCAAACTCTTATATTTCCTTGAGATATATGAATATTCTTTTTACTTCCATAACATGTGCTTTTTTAGGTGCTGCTTAAAATCTCGCAACTTGTCCAACTACTTGCATCACATCCGGTCTCGACGCTATCAGATAGATTAAGCTGTCAATCATCGATTTGTAGAGTGTTTGATTTGCACCCTTCGATTCATAATCCTTTCTCAACTTGCAATTGGTTTTCATAGGAGTACTCATAGGTTTGCAATCTTCCATTCCAAACTTCCTTAGCATTTATCTGATATACATGGTGTTGGGGCTATTCAATTGCTTAAATTGCTTTCATTTAATTATCAACCAGGGATGCTCGTAATCTTGTGATGATGCAAGCAAAATATATGCAGGAGTAGGCATCTAACTCTAATCTAAGAAAATTCAATCAAATATTAACTCTTTCATTCCACTTAATAAGACTTAGTTGTTGTAGGAAAGAAAACACTAGCTCCCTTTCAGGAGGTCCTCTCAAGATGTTTTACAAAACCTATCAACAATCAA
>ML790006.1:103356-143928 GCA_009831015.1 Picea engelmannii | reverse complement strand
AAACATGTCATTTTTCCAATATTTAATCATAAATTCACTCAAAAACACTAAAATAGATGCATTGGAAAATAATATGTGTAAAACCCATGTAATCATGAAAATGGTTTAATGTAAGGGTATGGGAAAGCGAAATATGGTTAAAAGTGAAGTGAAAGTGAAGTGAAAGGTTGGTAAAAAGATGGTAATTTGGCGACCCAACACATGGTCTAAGAGATGAAAATACATTTATTGCACTGACATATATTTAATCCCAAAAATAAAGTCAACTCACCGAGAAAAGACATTTTGAACTCATTTTTCATATCTCTGGAAAACCTCTGACTAACTTTGCATCATCACTTCCGAAGATAATGTCATCTACATAAACTTCAATTATTAATATACTGTCTCGATCCAATTTTATGTAGAGATTGTTGTCTGCATTTTCTTTCCTGAATCCTTTTTGTTGTAGATACATGTCTAATATTGAATACCATGCTCTAGGATCTTGTTTGAGTCCATACAATGCTTTCTTCAATTTGCAAACATAATCTTTATTTTATGGTAGTAAAAATCCTCCAGGTTGTTAGATGTAGACTTCTTCTTCTAATTCCCCATTTATAAAAGATTATTTTACATCCATATGATACACCTTGATTATTTTTGAACATGGATAGGATAAGATCAATCTGATAGCTTCCATCCTCACAAATGTGGCAAATGTTTCTTCAAAATATATACCTTCAATCTGAATGCATCCTTTGCATACTAACCTTGCTTTGTTTCTGGTTACTTGTCCATCCTCGTTCAATTTGTTTTTGGAAAACCCACTTTGTACCGATCATGTTATTGTTCTTTGGTCTTGGAACTGGTTCCCATGTTTCATTCTTCTCTATCTGATCCAATTCTTCATCCATAGCCTTGATCCAATGTTCATCTTTACTGGAATCTTCAAAACTACTTGGTTCAACTATAGATAACAATGTTAGGTGTTGTTGTTCTAGAGAGAGTATTCTTCTTTGGCTTTCAACTCTTGGATATTTATTCACAATGATCTATTTCGATGGATAATTTTTCTATACTTGTTAGCTAGGTGTCTTAGGAGGTATTTGTTGCTCATCTTCCTCTTGTTCTACTTCTGGATGCTCTTCTTCTTTTGCTTCTTCTATGTCTTCTTCTTTTAGATCTTCCTTGTTATCCCGCTCTTCTAAATATTTGCTTCCTTGTTTTCTCTTATGTATGCCTGTCTCGTCAATTGTTACATTGATTCTTTCCACGATTCTGTTGAGTCTTGGACTGAAACATTTATATGCTTTTCTTTTTCTTGAATACCCAACTAGTATGCCCTTATCAACTCGAGAGTCAAATTTTCCAAGCCCACCATCTTCTCTTTTGATATAATATTTTCTTCCAAATACTTTGAAATGCTTCACATTTGTAGGTATTCCTTTCCATAATGTGTAGGGAGTCTTATCACTATTACTTTTGAGCATTCCTCTATTCAATATGTGAACTGTTGTATGTACTGCTTGTGCCCAAAAGATGTCAGTCAACTTGGAATCTTTCAACATGGTTTTGGCCATTTCTTGTATTGTTTTGTTCTTCCTTTCAACAACTCCATTTTGTTGAGGTGTCCTGACTACCAAGATCTATCTCTTTATTCCATGTTCACCACAAAAATCCATGAAATCCTTTGATGTAAATTCTCCTCCATTTTCTGATCTCGAGCACTTGTTTTTCAAGTCCATCTCAGTTTCAACCATCTCTTTCTATATCACGAAGTGTTCAAAATCCTCTGAATTATTTCTGAGAAAGAAAACTGCAATCATTCTTATGTAACCATCAAACAATAGCATAAAGTATTTCTCATCATTTAATCCCTTCATTCTTGTAGGTCCACATAGGTCGATGTGTAAAATTTCCAATGGTTTTGTCGTGGAATACTCTTTTGATTTGAACTTTGTCCTGGTTTGTTTTCCTTGTAGACAACTCTCACATAGAGTAATTGTTGGCTTTGAAATCTTGAGAATTTCTTTCACTACTTCCTTTTTGTTGATTTTGACCAGGTTATTCAAGTTCATGTGACCCACTATTTTGTTCCAGATCCAACTTTCATTTTTCTTTCCTAAGCAACATCTTTCCTTTCCAATTCCATTCAGGACATATATGTTGTTTGGAGTTATTCTATTTGTAGCCACCAACTTTCCTAATCCTTCTTTCCTTATCTCACATTTTGCTGAGTCAAACACAAGCTTGTGTCCTTGATCACACACTTGACTTACACTTAGTAGATTGTGCTTCATATCTTCGACCAATAGAACATTTTTTGCTTTGGTATATTTTCTTCCAAGCTTGACTATGCCTCTTCCTATAATTCTAGTTGAGTTATCATTTCCATACGAAATTGATCTATCTTGTTCCTTCTTCAGTGTCATAAACCTATTCCTGTCACCTGTCATATGCTTTGAACGACCGTTGTCAACATACCACCCAATTTTCTTTTGTTGAGCTTGTAAAGAAAGCGAGCATTCTTCAATTTTGAATTGATCTTGCTTCCTTATCCATATCCTTTGTGGTTCATGTTTGATATTCTGCTTTGGTTCCCTTTGAGGAATAATCAGTCTATTATCTTTGGCCATGTGTCCAAAGTTGTTGCAATTGTAGAACTATACTTCATTACTTAGTGAACCAAAACTATTGTGATTTATGTTATGTGCTTCACGTGACCTTCTAGGATAATTGTTGTTTGAATAACCTTCATAGTTTCTTCTATTATTGGCATAGGCTCTACAGTTTGCAGCTTTGTGTCCAAAATTATTACAAGAACAACATAAACCAAGAAAATTAGTTTGATACCTGGATGTAGGGGATGTTCTGAATGGCGTTGCTATTATGAAGCCTTCTTGATTTTGAGATGTTGTTGATTGTTGATTCTATGTTCTGAATCTTCTAGGTGGTCCAGTTCCTCTATGATTTTCTTCTTGAGTACCTCTGACTATTTCTGCATAGGTTCTTTGTTTTCTTGGAGCTCAAACCTTTCTCAGTCTGCATTTGGTTGTATCTTAGCCCAGACTTGTCATAGTATGGCCTTTGACTGTTGATGATCTCATCCAATATCTTGGTGTTATTATACTGTATATATTTCTTCTGAAGATATTTTCTTAAGGTGACTATTCCTGCTTCCAAGATTTCAATCATCTTCTCTTTATCTTCTAACTGATTTCTGAGTGTTTATTAAATCCTTATGTCTTCCTCAACCTATATTTTTAAATTTTTGATTATTTGCTCGATTTCTTCTGAGTTGGAACTTTGAAATCCTTCTTTCTTCTTTAACTATGCCTTGAGTGACTTCATTTTCTTTCTTTCTTTCCCTAGTTCTTCTAAGGCACTAATTAATTCTTCTCTAAGATTGACTTCACCTTCTTCTTCAAAATCCTCTTCATCATCATCATCTATTACCATAAAAAGTACTCTTTTTGAATCACTACCACTATCATCATCCTCGTCTGATGAAGAACTTTCTTCCTTTGAGTAAAATATTTTCTTGAAGAATTTATTTTTGTTCCTTCTCTTGTCTCCTTTTTTATTTTTATTTTTATTCTTAGCATCTTCTCCTTCATCATTACGTTTATTCTTATCATAGGGACATTTAGAAGAAAAATGACCAATACCATCACAATAAAAATATTTCAATGGAAGAATACCTTTGTACTTGACGGTTCCTTTTTTTAACTTCCTTACGAAGTTTTCCACTTCTTCATCTTCCTCTGAATCATCACTGCAGCTGCAATCTGGTTTTGAATTTTTCTTTTTTTTCTTCTTTGTCTTCTTGGATGCTTTGAATGCTAGTTCCTTCGTGACTGGGTTCTCTTGTTCTATTCTCATTTCATAAGCTGTGAATATTCCATGTAGCTCGTCCATGCTCAAACTTTCAAGATATGTTCTCTTTTCTAGGGTTGATATATTAGGATCAAATATCATACGTAGAGATCTTAGAATCTTTTGAATGACCATTGACTCATCAAATTCTTGTCCCAGTCCTTTAATAGTGTTCACTATTTCATCAACTCATAGAAAGTAGGTTGCAATGTCTTCATTTTCCTTCATCTTCAGTTGCTCAAACTTAGCTCGAAGGGTTTGAATCTTAGCTCCCTTGAATTTTCTATCTCCTTCGTAAATCGTTTTAATTTTATCCCAAAGATCCTTTGCAGTCTTGCAATGCATAACTTTGACAAATACATAATCATCCAAACTACTCATAATGGTGCCTTTATCCTTTGAGTTATTTTCATTGAGTCTCTTTCCATGTTTGTCAGTTGGGGGAGTGGTTGGTGTTGTATATCCATTTACTACTGACTTCCAACCATCAAATCCTTGTGCCTATAAAAATGTTTGCATCCTTTTATTCCAAAAGGAATAGTTCTATCCATCAAACCTTGGTTCTCCAATCTTAGTGTATTCCATGATCTCCTTCCAGTGGTTAAATTGTTTCTTGAAGGACCTGCTTTGACACCAATTGTTGGAATAATGAGAGGGGTGGGGGGGTGAATCGGTATGGACACTTTATTATTAATTTTAACTACAATATGTAATCATTAACATCATCAACAATATATCATGAGAAATATAAATCAACAGAGCATGATCCACAAAAACACAGTACACCAAAATTGACATGGAAACCTAAATGGGAGAAAACCATGGAATGCTTTTCTTATATATCAAAATAATACATTCATTGGAAGCACCAAATTCCCAATTCTCCAACTACAACTGGAAGGAGGCTACAACCCCTTATTTCCAGGCTCCAACCTGAAGGAATCTACAACTCCCTAAATTATCTGGCTCAAACCAGAAGGAGGCTATAACCCTCTGATTCTCAGGCTCCAACCTGAAGGAATCTACAACTCCCTGTGTTCTTCAGCTACAACCAAAAGGATGCTACAACCCCCTTTCCTTTCCCCATCCTGTCACCCTGAAATATAAAGGTAGACCAACTATCACTACCACTTTCACTTTCACTACCACAGTGGTTGTCTTTGTCACTTCCACTGTCATTGTCACTGCCTCTGTCACATCAACTTGTAACCTGTCAATCTATCACTGTATCTGACCTATCACTATCATTGTATCATTAACCTGCTATACCAAAACCTATACCATACCATGCATCAATTGTGTACCAACAAATGTAGTATAACATGCATCAATCATGTACCATGCAATATGCCAAATGTAGATATCATAACATCATATATCATGTACTAGAGCATTAACCACATATAGAACTAGTACCATATACCATAGCATCAATCATGTATATACATGTACCATATCATCAATGAAGAGCCTCAAAGAACCAAAGCATGTGCCTCATGCATATGCCACCATACATCAAGTGTATACCTCAACCATTCACCCACATATCAAAGCTTAACCATAACAGTCATATCATAACCAAATACAAGGATATAACTCTGTCAACCATGTAGCTAGGATTTACCTCAATCATGTGCCAAATCAAACATACCTCAAGCATGTATCATACCATAACCAAGTATAACCATCACAACAAGCACATAAACATATTGATACCTCTATAGCTGATCTAATACATAGCAAATATGACCTGCAAGCTCACTTATGACTTCAAGGACCCGATACTAGCATTACTCCAAATATGTCTTGTCCTCATGGGACTAAGACATCATGTCACGTGGGGCCTTGCATGGCGAGCCCTAAGCAACCTGCAGGGATTCCTCACATGACACTAGTAGTCTAACTCGTAAGGGTCAACTAAACTAGGTTTTTCTCATAAAATGTCGCTCTCCTCTGAAACCTTGAAACTCTCGCACTTCTCACTTGTATCTACCTCATATTTTTTCGTCACAAAACTTACCAATAGATCAGTAGTTCACTAGAAGATATTCAATAAAATAAGTGAGTGAATGTGCTTGTGAATGACTTCTTAAGGTGCATTTATACTTTTGATGGGTAACCTCTTTCCTTAATCTTAGGGTCTTCTTGAATTTCTTGTTACAACCACTTCGAGACTTCTTGACCATTCTTCGGGGCTTCTAACTTCACAAGGCCATAACTTCTCAACCGTGAGGAACTATGTGGTGTACCACCTATCACTAGAAACAAAATGATGAGGAATATCCATCCTTGAGTGAGTTAATTGCATTTACATCGTCCTTCATGACATTTTTACTTGATCAACTACGGGTTCCATAATCATACCTTTGGGGCTACCTAACTTATTCAAGGATTGACATCATTGACAACCAATATTTCAACATTTATTTCACCAACTAAACCTCCAAAGAGTTCAACCATGACTCAATAAGAAAGAGAATAAATCGTTCACAAGATTGGAAAGGTGGAAAAGAAGATGGACAGATTGAAAGATAAGTTGGATGAGATGGAAAAGAATATAGATGAAAATCAGGAGCATATGGAAAATAATATGTTAGAATTGAAAAATTCCATGTCTTCCATTATATTACATTTTATAGATGAGAGACTCCCAAAAGGAGATATAAAAATGCAAGAAAATCATGAAAACATAGAGGAAATATATATTGAGTCCCAAAATCATGATTATTCATCACTTCAAGATCCACATCATCGAGGTTTCAATGCAGCACCAAGGAACTACTTCATTCCAACTATAGATATGAGGGAGTTTGATGGTAAAGATATTATAACATGGATATTCCATATGGAGCAATATTTTTATCTACACCAAGTGCCAAACTTATAAAAGGTACCTATTGCATCCATTTATTTAGAAAATGATCAATTTATCTACTATCAATGGCTTTGTGAAAGAAAAAATAATTCTATTATCTCTTGGTCCATTTCTATGGATGAATTGATATCACATTATGGGGATATTACGAGCAATACATTATTTGGTCAATTAATAAATCTTTGACAAAAAGGCCCAATTATAGAGCACATTCAACAATTCCAAAAGCTTAGTCTTAGGGTAAAGAACATTCTCGAGGATAATTTATTATATCTCTTTGTGGGAACTTTAAATAAGAACATTCAACATAAGGTGCGTGTTGGATATTTGCAACTTCGGGAAGTCATTCTCCACAAGAAATTACAATAAGACCCATCTACACCATTACATAAGCCCCAAGAAAAATTGAAGACCCAGGAAGAGATGTCGGCCCCACCAGTAAAAGACAAAATAATAGTAATAAAATTGAAGACCCAGAAATAAGACGTTAGCTCCAAACTGGCGCCCAGATCAATATAAATACAGGTATGAATCATTTCATTTTGTCAGTCAAACAACTCCTTATGTTGTGTGCACAAGGCGGTTTCAACTACAGTTTTGGCAGTTTAGCTATTTCTGGGTTACTTGTTAACTTGGAGAGTGAACCACACTTGGAGAAGCTCTTGCTTGGTTATTCTTGATCATCTTATTGAGGAGTTAGGTCTTGGTGATTCTAGCCATGGGGACGATCTTCTATGTATGGTATTTTTTCTATTGATGGTGATGTACTGGTAATATCTTGGAATGAATTCTTCTAGAGAAAGGTTGTTGTGTTTTCTCCCAATTTTGGGTTTCCCAGGATAAAGTCTTGTGTTCTTGTGTCTACTGTGCATGGTTAATATTTCTAGATCTTGTTATTTCTGTTGCATTGTTATAGTTGATATTTTCAATGTATAGTTATTATATGATGATTGTTGTATGAACGTAAATATTGTTTGTAATCATAAGGAAATAACTATCAAGAGCCGAGAATCATTAAAAACCAACAATGTATCTTTTCTAACCTAAATCCCTAGAGCAAGATTTCATTATGGAAAGGAAAGTGGAAAACAAAAATATGTTTACTGGAAGGGTGGCCACTAGCAACTACAAAGAGCACCATGTTTCCTCTCCTAACCTCACTAAACAAACAAGTTTGACACCTCAACAAATGTATGAAACAAGAGAATAGGGACTATGTTTCAATTGTGTCAGTAAGTACAAAAAGGGGCATAAATGAGGTGAGAAGAGATTATTATACATTAAGACTATGGAGAGGAAGAAGATCAAGAATTGGAACCATCGCAAGATCTAGATCTAGAAGAGACTAGTCTAATGATATCGTGTCATGCATTGGCCAATATCAGTACTCCACAAACCCTCAAGATACAAGGATACATCCAAAAGAAAAAGGTAACAACGTTGATTGATTATGGTAGTACCCATAACTTCATAAATTACAATTTGCAAACGATCTCAATTGCTTTGTATTTCCAACACTAGAGTTTCAAGTAATGATTGCATATGGAGGTACCATAAATTGTTCTAGTAAGTTCCATAGTATTAATCTCAATATGGCGAGGGGGGGGGGTATTTATTGGATAGTCCCATGATTTCCATCCAAATGGGTGGTGCTAAGTTTGTATTAGGGGTCCAATGGTTACAATCATTGGGAATAATAGCCCTTAATTTTCAAGATATTTTCATGATATTTTCCTCAAAAGGAAAGGAAATTGAGCTTAGAGGGATCTAAGGGAAACCCTATAAGGTGATAATCTCTAATAGCTTGACAAAATTACTCAAAAAGGGACACCATGGTGTAATTTTACAATTGTGATCACTATATGTTCAAACATCTATATCCTTTTTCTTGAGAGGATCTCTAAATAGTTATCAACAACCATTCCAAGGTATTTGGAGAGATGCCTAAGGGTATTACTCATGCTCAAGATCATAACCATGTTATTGAGTAGCAACTAGGAAATGTACCACCTAAACCTAGGCATTACAAGTATCAATATAAATAGAAGAGTGAGATTGAGTGTATGATCCAAGAAATGTTAGATGTGGGCATCATTCAATCTAGCCAAAGTTATTTCTCTTCACTAGTAGTGATGGTTAAGAAGAAGGATGGGTCATGTCATTTGTGTCCATATTATAGACAACTCAACAAAATGACCATCAAAGATAAGTTTCCTATTCCTATCATTGATGAATTATTAGATGAATTGCATGGAGAAATTTTCTTTACTAAGTTGGATCTTTTTTTAGGATATCGTCAAATCAGAATGAGGTGGGGAGACATTTCCAAAACAACCTTTAAAACACATGAAGGTCATTATGAATTTTTGGTTATGCTATTTGGGCTTAATAACGCACCTTCAACATTTCAAACCTTGATGAATTCTATATTCAAACCCTTCCTTAGAAAATTTGTGTTAGTATTTCTTGATGACTTACTAATATACAACAAATATTGGGAAGAGCATGTACAACATTTTGTCAGAGTATTACAATTTTTGGAAGAGCAACAACTTTATTCAAAGCCTTCCAAGTGTGCCTTTGGGGTTCAAGAAGTGGAATATTTGGGTCATATTGTATCTCATGAAGGTGTAAAAGTGGACCCTAACAAAATTAAAGCTATGAGGGATACCAATTACCAAAAACTTGAATAAACTTAGAGGATTCTTAGGATTGATAGGCTATTACTGCAAGTTTGTCAAGAACTATGGTCAAATAGTGGCACCTCTAACAACATTATTAAAGAAGGAAGCATTTTCTTGGACTCAAGAAGAAACCAAAGCTTTTGAAAAACTCAAGGAGGCTATGCGTACAACTCCTATCCTAGCCACACACGACTTCATAAAAATATTTATCGTGGAGTATGATTCCTTAGGACATCACATTGGTGCAATTTTAATGCAAGAAGGAAGGCCTCTTTCCTTTGAAAGCATCCAACTTAAAGGAAAAAACTTTCTCAAACCCATTTATGAAAAAGAAATGTTGGCCATACTACATGTAGTGAAGAAATGATGCACTTACCTAATAGGAAGACACTACAAAGTAAAAACTGATCATGATAGTTTGAAGTACTTCTTGGAGAAATGATTATCCATAGAAGAGCAACAAAAATGGGTTACAAATATGATAGGTTTTCACTTTTAAATTATCTAAGAGAAAGGAAAACATAATATTGTGGTAGATGCACTTTCAAGGAAAGACCAAGAAAAAAATGGTTCACTATGTGCTATTTCTATTCCTGAATCTAATTGGGTGGAAGAAGTAAGGATAGAATGGAAGCAAGATCAAGAGGTATGAAAGATAACTCAAAAACTTCAAGAGGACCCCAGTGCATTAGATAAATTTGTATGGAAGAATGATTTGATATGGTATCACGACCACCTATATTTATGTAAGAATTCCCAAGTCAAACATAAGGTCCTTCTCGAATTGCACACTTCTCCTATAGGAGGACATTCAGGGTTCTTGAAAACTTACCACATGATCAAGAAGAATTTTTTCTGGGAAGGTCTTAAAATTGATGTTCAAAATTTTGTGTTTGAATGTCTGGTATGCCAACATAATAAGAGAGAGAGAATCAAGATGCCAGGTATCCTACAACCATTAAATATACCAAGTCAATGTTTGGAAGAAGTTTTAATGAATTTTATTACAGTTTTACCCAAATCTGAAGAAAAAACTATCATCATGGTAGTAATGGATTGACTGACAAAGTATGCCCATTTTTTTTTTATCTCTTTCTCATCCTTGTAAAGTAAGTACAGTATCCACAACATTAATTGGAACAATTCAAAATATACATGGAGTCTCCAAGATGATTGTAAGTGACATAGATCCATTTTTCACTGGAAATTTTTGGATTGAATTATTTTCTTATTTGGGTATTCAATTAGCTCAGCTCATCCCATCCTTAATTCAATGGGAAAATTGAGATTGTGAATAAATTTCTAGAAGGGTATCTTTATTTCTTTGCATTCGATAAAGATAAACAATGGGTCAAGTGGTTTCCCTTGGCAGAATGGTTGTGCAACACATCCTTCCATACTTCATAAAAAACGTCCCCATTTTTGGCACTTTATGGATATCATCCTCCATCCATCACATCACCCTTGAAAGGGACTACAAAGGTTTAGGGAGTGGAGGACCACTTAGGGCACCAACAAGAGGTTCTCAAACTATTGAAGGATAACTTGTTGCATATGTGTTATATTCTTTGCACGGTTGGTCTTATGTAATATACAATGATATGGGAGCAAGGGAGGTAAAAAAAAATTTGGTAGTTTTTTACATCCGTTTTTAGTGGTTTTTAGGAACATGGTTTTCACTGATGGTTTTCTAATTCCAGTTAAGAAATTCATTTTTTTGACTAATACAGGTCAATTAATTAGGGGTTTTGGATACCACGAGATCCTATATATATTGTATTGTAAACAATGAATATAGATGATGAATAAAATATTAGAGGTATGTCTCTAAACTGGTTGTTGGTTTCCCTGGTTTAGGTTTCCATGGTAAAATATTTGTGTGTGTGTGTGCACCATTGTATCTTTTCTATTTTTATTAAGAATCAATTGTAGTAATTTATTGTAAAAGGTTAAAATATACACAACTTGGTTATGGCAAAAAATAGGATGAAACAACAAGCCTATCAACATCGCAATGAAAAGGAATTTGAATTCGGGGATTGGGTATTTTTTAGGATACAACCTATAAATAGATGTCCCTCAAGCAATAAAAGAAGGAAAATAAATTGGAACCCAAATACTATGGCCCCTATAAGGTGTTGTAAAGGATTGGAAGTATGGCTTACAAATTGGAGTTTCCTCCATCTTCACGTGTACATCCAATATTACGTGTTTCTTTCTTAAAAAATGGAATCTATGACAAGATCCCAGTCCAAACTATTTTAGCAGAGATTAATGAAGAAGGGAAAATCATACTAGAAACATAAACAATCCTTGAAACAAGGATAATATGGTTGCGAAATAGAACAATTATTGAGTACCATGTCAAATGGAAGAACCTACCAGTGGAAGAGGCGACATGGGTGTTGACGATTAATATAATATAAACTACGCTAAGAGGCGACATAGCCCTATTATTTAAACTACGCTAATAATATAATACTAGTAGGTGGGACCCACTTGTAGACTGGAGGCTCAGAGATAGTCATATCACACATTTTATGTTGTTGTTTCGATGCTTCTTACAGGGTCCTATATGGTTGACAATGCAGTCTTGGTTTCATTTTGACATAGTGACAGGTGGATGATGCATTTTATGGGATGTTCTGCAATTCAAAGCATTATTGTTATGTTATGGTTGACATATATTTACAGTTGCTATGTTTAATCATGTCACAAATCACCATGATTTATTACCTAGACACACATACATAAGAAATATGTTAGAAATAACATAACCAAAACAAAGAAAAGAAACTTATGGAAAAAATCCTAAAAGGAAAGGATCTATGTTTAAGCTATGTTAAAAGTTATGTGCAAATGGACATGTAAAACATGTTAGTGTTAGTCCTAACTATTATATGGTTGTTAGTGGCTATGTGATTTTCAATTGAGTTATTTTGGGGCACATATAATATTGAAATGCATATGGTATGGCATGAAAACTTGGCAAATGTTAACGTGAATATTTTGGGTGGCACATTGGGCAAGGAATATTGTCGTAGATTTCAATGGTTTGGAAATTGATTACATGTTTTAAATGATATAGTGAGTGTTGGTTCTCTTGTACTTCAGAATTGAATAGGATAGGAGATCGAAGTGACTTGCAGTAAATGCACGTCACTCCATACTCCCCCCATTAGGTCATCACCCTAGTATGGTTATTTGTTTCATTTTGGTCTGTTGGTGGTTAAGCTCCACATTTTAGGCTTGGGAGGAAAATGCTCGGCCAACTTGCCCTTTTAAGATCTCTATTACATGTATGGTTCTTTTTCACCCCATCCATGAATTACGCTCTATGTATGAACAAACAATGGCTCAATAATGCTTGGGTTTCTGTTTTCCTAAGAATTGCAACTGTGTAAATGTGTGATTTTTCTCTCTGGAATGACTATGTAATTATTCGGATTGCAAGCAAAAGAATTGATTCTTGGTTGCTCTGTTGGTTAAAATCGTGGTGGGTCTCTATGGATATTAAGTGAATGTCATATTATCACTCTGTGTTTTAATGGTGGAGGGTTTTCACTCTGTGTATTTTTTTCAGTTGCTTCCTCCCAATCACGAGTATAACCCTATCGAGTCACATTCAGACTGCTAGTTGGTTGTTGGGTATTTCTCATACCAGAGTCATGGTCGTGGGCTCATTCTCATTTGTTTTGGCACCAAAGTATCTCAATAATCGATCTTAGGGTGGCCATAATGTCGATATATATGTTGTATGGTTGTAAGGTGATATAAGTTATGCCTCGGATTATGCATCCTCACCGATGTTGTTGTCAAATGGTTGGGCTCTTAAGTAAATAGACAGAGGTTATACCTCTGTGTGTTCTTGGTAACTATCACTATTCAGTGGACATTCGATTCTCCTTTGCAAATGTAAAACACATTATGTGCATCGTTATTTTACCCTACCCATCATTGTTTCCTCTGTGGATAACTATTGTTCCATCGCCCAAACCGAGAGTTATAAGGAAACCCTGTGGCTTTCTACTGTTCTTGTATCGAAAGGGTTTTTCCTATGGTTGATACGTCCCTGAGGACCTCTAGTTCTCTGTGTTATTGTTGAATGAGTGTTCTCTTGATTATCTCCTTGTATCTGTTGTGACAGAGCCCAATTTTAAAACCCCAATTGTTCTTCTCCATTCGGGCATCTTTTGGGTTGTCGAAGATTGGTTTATCAACTAGAATGGTTATGAAAGTTTTCATTGAGTACCTATCTCATCTTTCTATGATTAAATTGGTTGAAAGGTTATGATTGGGAATGAGTCATAATATGTAGTCCAGGGATATTATCCTCTCATTATGTTTCCACTCACTGTATTCTTACAGTGTTGTCTTAATTGAAAAATGGAAACACTTGTGTGTTTCACTAGGCCCGATCGGGGTTATAGAAAATTATGGAATTGGTAACTTTGTGTATTTGGTTATGTTCCTTGTGCGTATATTATTGAATCATCGTGCATATTGGAAATAGTTACATCGATATTGATGAGGTTTGAAGTTTCATATGGACTATGGTTTCGTTGCAAAAACTTATTGGTTGATATGTTGAAGAATATATGAAATCGAGCATGTTTTAGAATTCTGTTCAATTTGGAAAGGGACGTGTGAATATGTTTTAATTGGCTGATTGCAAACTGATAGACAATGTATGAGATTTTTGTAGTGATGTATTATGGGATAGAGGTGGAGCAATGTCGCTGTGTGTTTTCCTTTAATTCTTAAAAGGAAATGAATGAAATTAAATACCAAGCAATTTCTTAACAAGAATGTTGAATGGAAAATTGTTTCGATTATGCGTTGATTACACAAACTGCTCTTATTAAGAAGTTTTGAGGAATTTAAATGCTAGAATAGTGAGCAGTGTGATACACAGTAATTATTGATATGGTGCTGGTATTTTTTGTATTGAGTTTAGTACATATTTATGTTACTTGATTGGTTTTATGAACAATATTTGTTATTTCCCTGTCGTTCTCTCACTTTTCTGCACATTACAAATCCCCTCACTTTCCCATATTCACTATTCATGCCATGTTCTTAAAATTAAATTATAGTTAAATTAAAAATCTGTATTATAACAATTGATGGGTGTCACAGGGATGAGTTACAGTTGATATGTTTTGTTATTACAATACAATTGATTTTTGATGATTTGTTGAGCAGTAATCATGATCTACTCCCCTTCATTTTACCACTTTTCGCTCAATATAATACCTCATATATCCTAGAACCCTTATTCACCCCCTGCTCATTGAAAAGTATTAAATGATTTTTATGGATTGGATTGCATGAGTCTGATGTGTTGCTGAGCCAAACTTTGTTTCATATTTAAAGATATGTCATGTATGGTTTGTTGAAGAAACTAGTGGATAACAATTAATGCATACAAGAATGAGCTTCTTCAGCAAAGGAAGCCATGACCATGGTAACATGGGAAGAGGATATTGGAATAGGGGCCCTAGAAGGCCAAGGTTTTCTATACATTTTGATGCAAACCCACAAGAGTTCAACCAACTATTCCAAGATGGATTTTTTAACTGGATTGGACAAGGAGTTGTCCAACTTAGGCTAGAAAGGCCTCCTTTCCAAGCCCCACATATCCCTGGTATCCCAGCTCCCCCTCATGTCTCATTACAACCTGAAGTCCCTGGAAATGACGGATGGCAAGAGATTGTCCACCCCGCAGTCTCCCAACATCGTGGCTGGAAGAATATGTCTTTTCCTTCTCCTCCTCCACCAGTTAACCCAATTGTCCAAGCTACCCCTGCACACTCACCAATACAGTATTCCCACGCAAGAAAGAGATTAAAAAATGAATCCAACCATGCACTTGATAAAGGAAAAGTTATTGTTTCCCCCTCCTCTCCATAAAATGACTCTACCAAATCAATTTCATCCCATGTGCATTTGAGAGATGATTGCTCTCATGTTATCAGTGAGATCATGCCTAAAGGCTCCACACAACCTAGGGAAAATTTAGAGAAATCAAAGGGAGACAAAAACAACAAGGGGAACAAGGGGAAAATTTCCTCCCAGAGTGGCAAATATGGTTTTTGAGTGTTTTTATTTATTGATTGTTGAGAACAATTGACTTCTGAAGTTTTTGGACAACACACTATTTTTTGGATATGTTGGATATTATATTTTTTTGGATATGGTTTAAAATATCATTGATATTAATTTTCAAATTATGAGAGTGGTGATGTGAACCACAAGGAGGGATGTGTTTGATTGATTAACTAGTTATGTTTATGCTTGTTAAAGAAACTAAAGGGGGTCACAAGGGGTCCCGCCGATTAGTTATTATTTATTAAAGACCCTTGTTATTATTTTATTAATTTTCCCCCTAAAATAAAAGTTGGTTGAGTTTTAGTTAACTTAACTAAAGAGGTATTTTAACTACTCCAACTAATTATGATTGCTTAAAGGCAAAAAGAGAAGGAGGAACAAGGGAAGAATAGAAGGAGAAAGCATACTAACGTTTTCTCTTGAGTTTTATTGAGATAGTTCAGTTTTCATTCATTCTTTAATTCATTGAAAGCCTAATTCTCTTTTATGACAACAAGGTCCTATTGTAGACAACAAGATTCAAGGCTAAATTACATCATTCAGACACTTGTTTTCCAGAGGTGTTGATCTATCTTTGATAGTATGTGTAGAATTGTATGTTTGTGAATTAAATTTCATGACTAATAAATGATATTGTGCATAGTCGAGTGGGAAACAATCTATGGCAAGTTGATCCAGCTTTTATAGTTTAGTTTTTACTTTCTGTCAGAAGACCTTTTGTATGGTTTTCATCAAGGACATCTAAGTTTGACTTTGGTCCAAACTTCCTCAGGGAATTTTGTAAAGAGAATGATTCTTTTGATAAATTGGAATGAAATAAGCGACTGCTTTATGTCTCATCTGTGTTAATTATTGACTTGGTATTTTTACTTCTGTCTCTACATTTATTTTTGCATCTGTTATATTCAAAAAATTACATAAACATTGAATTTTTCAGCAATCATTTGATTTATAAAAAAAATCAGCCTAAGCCCTTGTAACCAATACTTATGGATTAGGAAACAATTTTTGTGGCTATAAACATAGGGTGATATTCCCGTCTATCTTTCTTTAGCCAAGCAAGATCTGGAAATGCTTGAGTAAGATTATTTCATATCTTTTCCTCAACATTTATTTGGTGACCATACTGGGGAGATCTTCCATATCTCTGTGTTTGATTTTTATGCTTGATTATCATCAGATATATATAATTTTTTATGATATTGATTCTTTGAATGTTTCATATCTTAATGACTGTACCTATTGCAAGCCATCCTAATATTGAGCCCGGTATTCAAGATCATACCATCATTGCTCTAAACTTGTTTAACACCATTTTAGACACTACTAATACCCGAGCTGAGCTTAATCATTCATGGGAAACAATTGAACAAGACATAAGTGCCCAAGAACGTTGGGAAGTTAGACATAGAAAACTTAGGAATCAACCATAACTTTCTTTTTCCTTAAGATTTGATCTTCTTTTCATGTCCTTAGACCCTCATGTTTCTAGGAGAAGAAGAGGCTTATCACCTAAAATTAATCCCATTGCTAAAATAGGAAGAACGTTGTGTTATCAACCCAACAAAGTGCTCTAAGGAGAACCTTATCTGATTCATCCAGTTCGTCTTTTTCTCCCTTACCTATTATCCACAAGATGGCATCTAGTGGTGGCTCTAGTGGCACTGGAGGTGCCTCTTCGTCTCAATATCCAACTTCGTCAGTGATTCGTAGCTTGTATAGTCACCAAGTCCTTGTCCAATCTACCACAAACCCCACCAAAGTAATTAAAAAGTATGGGCTCCTTCAGTTTGAGGAAGATGCTACAACCACACCATGGCATGTTTCCTCTCCTCTTAACCTGATACCTGCTACTCATCCACTTCCTAAATTCAAAGAGCATCTCCCAAGGTTTTCAAGGAATAAAACTGTGACTACGAATGAAAACTTGGTGGCATTTTCTAATGCCTCTCACAACATAGGAGCCAATGACAATGATACTTGTATGCACTTATTTGTCAATTCCCTTGAAGGGAAGGTCACAGTCGATTTCTTCGATCTCCCTCTTAAGATTTTATCTACTTGGGAGGAGTTAGTCTATTGGTTCAAATCCACCTATGGGCGATCCAAAATTCCAGCAGAGCAGTTACGGGAATACAATAACAACACTTATAAGGATGGTGAGACCATCAAGTCCTTCATCAACTTGCGTTTCACCAAGTTATAAAATCAAATCCCTGAACTCATTTGACCTAAAAACCAAGCCTCTTTCATGCATTATTATAATGCATTACCTTCCCCCTACTATCATAGGCTGGAGGAAAATGCCATCGATAATCTCAGTTCAGATAGTCATACTTGTTTAGAGTATGAAGAACAACTTGAAAGAACAGGTCTTCCTCAGGGAGATTCAGTTAAACAGACATATATGTCCACCCTCTTACAGCTTGTACAAGACATGAATAATCGTATGATAGCGTATGAGAGAAAGGGAAATGTCTCCCCTCTTACCCCTGGAGCTTCATCCTCTTCTCCACCCCCCTTTAGACATCCAAATGAAAACAATTTTCAGCCTAAAGCTATCATGGCTCGTAGTTGCTATAAATTTTGCAAGGAACACCATGAGGAAAGTACCTGTGAGGTAAAGAATGCCAGAGATAAAATCTTTGGTAAAATGCCTGAAACTAGGAATAAATTCTATGCTCCCAAAAGCAAATATGATCCTCCCTACAATTATTCTAGCCCGAGCTCATCCTCACTAGCTATTACTGTTCGGGTTCCTAAGGCTCCTAACAATCAAGGAACTACCTCCCCTCTCCCCTCTTCCAAATACAATATTCTAAATCAATTGGCCAACATCAAAGCAAATGAAACCCTTATGGACATGGTTGTCATCCATCAACAATAGAAGCATTTGAACCAATTCATGGAAGGAAAATATTTCATTGTAGCCAAACTCTCTGAAGAGGTAAATGAAGAGGATTCGTTTGTAAATAAAGTAGGTGTACATAACTTTATATACCCTGTAAAAAATATCCCTTTTTATATTTTTGTAAAGATTATGGATAAGATTGCCCATTGTTGCCCCATTGATGACATTTCCGGCCCAAGTGTAATGTCGATGATTATTATGGAAGAGATAGGCTTGTCTTTTACAAATGAAAATGCCAGAAGCATGCTCTCTTATAATAGGCTACAACAAATGACCATAGGTGAAATCAAGGACGTGACCTTGGTTTTGTGTGCGCACCCTGAAATAAGGACAACGATTAATATTCAAGTAAACGATATGCTAGTAAGCAACTACTCAATCATCCTAGGAAGAGATTGGCAAGATTTGACAGGTGGATACCTCTCACTCGAAGAGACACACTTATCCATTCCTCAGAATCGTAAAAACATTATAGTCCTTAGAGAGGGAAGGATTTCACCTTACATAAAAAGTGTTCCACAACCGAATGTGAATTACATCGAGGAGGGCCTATAAGTGTATTCCATATTCGTCGAGGAGGATAACACTCCCTTGGAACAAATCGACTTAGATGACAGTATGTGGCACATTCACTTTGATGGTTCATGCTCTAATGAAGGAAACATAGCTGGCATTATCTTGTACTCTACAGTGGGGAAATTCATATATTTTCTTATAGGTTAGAGTTTTCTTGCACAAACAATGTCACTGAATTCAAATCTTTACTATTAGGCATTGAAAACGCCTATAAACTGGGTTGTGGTCACCTTACAGTTTTTGGGGATTTTGATCTTGTTGTGAACGTTGTACATAAGATATACTCTCCTAGAAACAAGTTTATGAAACGCTACACCCAAACTGTTTGGGAACTTATCTCGAACCTACTATCTTTCAACATTACTCATGTTAAGAGGGAGTTGAACTCAATGGCTGATCGGTTAGATTTTTTTGTAGCCTCTCCTAATTGACAACTTTTGCCACAAAGAAATAATTGTACTTTTCAATCCCTATATCCTCCACATATCCCTGACAATATAGAATCATGGCAGGTCTTCCCTAGTGATGAGAGGATCTATTCTTTCATTCAGAATGAACCTTATAAGCCTAAGAAAATTATATCAATGGAAGGTAACAAGATTCCTAAAGGCTTGAATCCTCTAGAGAGTTCATTTTCATCGAGTGATGTAGGAAACAAAGAGAAACATAAAGAAGAGCAGTCAAAAAGGAAGGTGGGTGACACCATTTCCTTGAACATTGGAACACCCGAATATTTAAAGAATGTTAAAATAGGTGCCCAATGTTCTGATGAAGAAAAAATGAAGTTTTCCCGATTGCTTGGTGATTTTAAAGATGTTTTTGCTTGGTCTTATGAGGATCTTCGTGGTTTTGATCCTGCTCTTATACAACATGCGATTCCTATCAAGGAAGGCACAAAACTATTTAGGAAAAAACAAAGAGCTATCAACCTTACACTAGAAGAAACTATTTGAAAGGAGTTGAAAAAACTCTTGAAGGTTGGGATTATCTTTCTGGTTAAGTATTCAAAATGGGTTCCTAATTTGGTTCCCATTCGGAAAACAACTAGCCAAATCAAATTGTGCGTAGATTTTCGCGCATTAAATCAGGATAGCATAAAATATCACTTTCCTCTCCCTAATATGGAAATGATTTTGCAGCAAGTTGCAGGGTCGCAGATGATGTCCTTACTTGACAGTTTCTCTGGTTACAATAAAATCAAGGTAAAAAGGGCAGATAAATATAAAACCACCTTTATTACTCGTTGGGGAACTTTTGCTTATGAACGTATGAATTTTGGCTTATCCAATGCAGTTGTCACGTTGCAAAGGGCTATGCAGATGGTTTTTGATGATTTGATCGGCAAGATTATTCATATCTTTCTTGATGACTTAACTGTGTACTCTAAAAAATGGTAAGATGTTTCAAGATTTCAAAAATTATGGCTGGGTCCTTTCAAGATCGCTTTTGTCCTAGGTGCAAACTCTTACATTCTAAAGGATTTACAAGAGCGATTGTTTTCCTACAACACTAACGGTTCTCACTTAAAACAATACGTGGAACCAACTTGAAGAGTTTAACATTGTTTGGATTGTTTTGTATTTTAGTAGTTCAATTTTGCTTTCTTTTAGTAGTTTTCATTTATGCTCTGCTTTTACAATAGTTTTCAGTTCTTCTTTCATTTTAGTAGTTTTCATTTCTGCTATTTCAATTCTTCTTTTAAAATAGTTTCAATGCTGCTTTGGTAGTTTTCTTTCTGCTGTTTACATTTCTATCTTTCCATTTATGTTGTTTTCAATTTTGCAGTTTCATTTATGTTATGATATTTCTTGCTTTTGTTCTTTTGATTTCAATTTTTTGTCAAGAATAAAATGTTGGATCGGTTATGCCACAACGACACTCCTGCAAAGTATTGTTAGTCAATAATAATCAAGATTACATGACTGTTATGATGTCCCCCCTGAAGGCATCATTGAATTTTTTATCTTCTTTCACTTTTGTTTTATGAGATAGTTGGTTACATCTCGCTTCTGCTTTCCATTTCTTCATCCATTTTGAGATTCAAAAGAGAAAGTCCAGAAAACATTTCTCCTTGAAGTCAAGAGAAAATTATGGTTGAATGATTATCCTTACAAGGATAAACCCCCTCATACTTAACACTTTCCATGAGTTATTCCCAAATTCTAGGTTATTTTTTCCATTAAATCTGCTCACTTCCCCCTATGGCATAATCATTCTGGTTTATATCTTCTTGATCTGATGTTACCTGGTCTGCAAAACCATACATTCTGACTTCTTAATATGTTGGAAACATATTTCTCTGTGGATTCGCCAGTTTATTGACGATTAAAATCACAACGAGGAATTTCTCCCTCAAAGTATTGCTAAAGCCCTATTATTTAAACTATGCTACTAATATAATACTAGTAGGTGGGACCCACTTGTAGACTAGAGGCTCAAAGATAGTCATATCACACATTTTCTGTTGTTGTTTCGATGCTGCTTACAGGGTCCTATATGGTTGACAATGCAGTCTTGGTTTCATTTTGACATAGTGACAGGTGGATGATGCATTTTATGGGATGTTTTGCAATTCAAAGCATTATTGTTATGTTATGATTGACATATATTTACAGTTGCATGATTCTGATGTGTTGTTGAGCCAAACTTTGTTTCATATTTAAAGAGATGTCATGTATGGTTTGTTGAAGAAACTAGTGGCTAACAATTAATGCATACATGAATGAGCTTCTTCATGCATACAAGAGTTGAACCAACTATTCCAAACTGGATTTTTTAACTGGATTGGACAAGGAGTGGTCCAAGCTAGGCTAGAAAGGCCTCCTTTCCAAGCCTCGCATGTCCCTGGTATCCCAATTCCCCCTCATGTCTCATTACAACCTGAAGTCCCTGAAAATGAGGGATGGCAAGATATTTTCCACCCGAAAGTCTCCCAACATCGTGGTTGGCCCAATCTGGCTCGACCCACTCCTCCTCCACTAGTTAACCCAATTTTCCAAGCTTCCCCTTCACACTCACTAGTACAGTCTTTCCACACAATCAAGATATTAAAAACCAAATCCCACCATGCACTTGATAAAGGAAAAGTTGGTGTTGACCCCTCCTGTCCCTCAAACAACTCTTTTAAATCATTTTCATCATGCATGCATTCAAGAGATGATTGCTCTCGTGTTATCAGTGAGATCAAGCCTAAAGGATCCACACAGTGTAAGGAAAATTCAGAGAAATCAAAGGGATACAACAACAACAAGGGGAAAATTGCCTCCCAGAGTGGCAAATATGGTTTTTGAGTGTTTTTATTTATTGATTGTTGAGAACAGTTGACTTCTGAAGTTTTTGGACAACACACTATTTTTTGGATATGTTGGATATTATATTTTTTGGATATGGTTTCAAATATCATTGATATTAATTTTCAAATTCTGAGAGTGATGATGGGAGCCACAAGGAGGGATGTGTTTGATTGATTAACTAGTTGTGTTTATGCTTGTTAAAGAAACTAAAGTGGGTCACAAGGGGTCCCACCTACTAGTTATTATTTATTAAAGATCCTTATTATTATTTTATTAATTCCCCCCCTAAACTAAAGTTGGTTGAGTTTTAGTTAACTTAACTAAATAGGCAGTTTAACTACTCCAACTAATTCTAATTGCTCAAAGGAAAATAGAGAAGGAGGAACAAGGGGATAATTGAAGGAGAAAGCATACTAAGGTCTGCTATTGAGTTTTATTGATATAGTTCAGTTTTCATTCATTCTTTAATTCATTGAAAGCCTAATTCTCTTTTATGACAACATGGTCCTATTGTAGACAACAAGATTCAAGGTTGAATTACATCATTCAGACACTTGTTTTTCAGAGGTGTTGATCTATCTTTGATAGTCTATGTAGACTTGTCTGTTTGTGAATTAAATTTCATGACTAAAAAAGGATATTGTGCAGAGTCGAGTGGGAAACAATATGTGGCAAGTTGATCTAGCTTTTATAGTTCAATTTTTACTTTCTGTCAGAAGTCCTTTTGTATAGTTTTCATTGGGGACATCTAAGTTTGACTTTGGTGCAAACTTCCTCAGTGAATTTTGTAAAGAGAATGTTTCTTTTGATAAATTGGAATGAAATTATTTCTTTATGTCTCATCTGTGTTAATTATTGACTTGGTATTTTTACTTCTGTCTCTACATTTATTTCTGTATCGGTTATATTCAGAAAATTACATAAACATTGAATTTTTCAGCATTCTTTCATTTATAAAAAAAACAACCTAAGCCCTTGTAACCAATACTTGTGGATTAGGAAACAATTTTTGAGGCTATAAACATAGGGTGATGTTCCCGTCTATCTTGCTTTAGGCAAGAAAGATCTAGAAATGCTTGAGTAAGATTATTTCATATCTTTTCCTTAATAATGGGAAGATGAGTTCTTCTTGTAGAAACACCCATAGTTAGTCAAGTGTTTAGGACAAGATTTGTTTGAAGGGGATGTGCATGTTAATCCATATAGAAATACCCACGTTAGTATAAAACCCCTTATTAATCCCTAGATATTTATATATAAAGGAGACCTAGTCTGAGGACTATCTCATCTCATCTTGTACATTGAATATATTGTAAAAGGAGTTTTTCCCCTCGAAGTGTAATGTTATTCACTTACTTTTTATCATTCTCAAGGAATTGTTTGATAACAAAGATCCAACCTGGTGAAATACTTGGCATGTTGCAACTGATCTAACAAATCATCAATCCTAGGCAGGGGATATCAATTCTTAAGGGTGATCTTTTTAAGAGCTCTATAGTCGATACACATTTACAAAGTCCAATCCTTCTTGGGTACTATGATGATATGTGACCCATAAGGTTAGGTGCTTGGTTGAATTAGTCCTTTTTATAACAACTATTGAAACTATTTCTTCACTTCATCTGCTTCCAAAATAAACTTTCTATACATCCCAATATTTGATAATGGAGAGTCAAGAAACAACTGTATCTCTTGCTCCACTTCCCTCTTAGGTGGCAACCATTTATGACCTTGGAACACTCCTTTGTACACCTACAAAAACTCCTCCGACTGGCATTTCTTATCTTTAGTACATCCCTTTGGGGACGCCTTTACTCTTACTAATTCATCACCTATGTGATTCTCTCTTAAGGAAACCAATACAAACTTTCTACTTAAACTGATCAACTTTTAATCTTGGTTAAAACCTACCAAAGATATCTTCAATTCAAATTTTGTTAAGAACCAAATACTTGCATACAGAAACACCACAAATATTCATAGAACAATACAGAAGAACCACACTTTTATTATTATCAACCCCTTATGGTAGGGAAACACCATACAATTGATCCTATTATGGAAGGGATCCTCTCTTGTTCACTTGTCTCTTTGAGGGGGGATCCTCCTATTGAGATACACACTCCAAATACAATACTTATCCACTTGTCTCATTACATTTCTTGAACCCATTTATATATCGTTACCAGCCACCTAAGAACATTCTAGAAGATGAATCTTCTAGTAAGTCATCTTACATTTATTATATCTAACTACCATAGTGGGCCTTATTTAATAATATAGTGGACCTAGTCCACCTTACATTGAATGTCCTCCAATATTATTACTATGGGCCCTCCAGACCCCCCACTACCTCTCTAGCTACACTACATTCCATCCCCCTTATGAAAGTGTTGTCCTTAATGCTTGTTATGAGGGTGCACACCATATACCAATGTCCCATGGATAAGTTTGGACCATAGTGCTAAAGTATACTAGAGAACCAGGGTCCCATGTAGAAATGAAAGCCACCATGTTGAAGTAGTCCAACCGCCATTGTAAATTGGGGTGCCATGTCCAAGTTCTCATGTGAAATCCATGATGAATATATTGGAACCCAATAACCAACTAAAATGTTGCTCTAAATACTGACATCTATCATGTGGATCCAAATAAGAATATCCATCCACATAGTGGGAAAGGGTCATAGCTGAATCAAGAAGGAATAATACCACTATAGAATATGCATGTTCGACACTAGTAGTCATAAATGGTTCTTGTTTTTTCACATTGATCTTCTCTATAGAAGGTGGAGTACAATCATCAAATAAAATATGAAAGTGGTTGTCATCCCAAAAATGACAACTATCCATATACCAATCATCACAATCGGCCTCAAAATCATACCAAGCATATGCTTCTTGATTGTATTCATCCCTGATGGCCTACATAATATACCTTCCTTGTATTGCAATGTTGAGCTCTTGAATACATTTCTCATGAGTATTTTGCATTTCAACTTTGATTTCTTGAAATGTTGTTGTGATGGCTTCCATGATTCAAGAGCAAATATCCATTGGAAATACCACATATAACATAACAAAAGAAATGTATTAAAATTATTTGTCCAATGACACTGATTTGGTAGCAACCTGAGCACCCCGTGAAAAATAATGAGCTCTACAGTCTCGTTGCCGTCACAAAGACCCTAAAAAATGGTTGATTTTGAATCAACGATATATTCACGTCCAAATATCCAATTTGAGTGATTTGTTTTTTTAAATCAACTATTTTTGAAAGAGGAACTCATAACTGTAATTTGTTTTGGAAAATTCAGCTCAAATGACTACAGAAATAAGAAAAATCACATGACGATCCGTGGAAAAAAACATGAATATAACAGATTTTAAAATGCCAATAACTTTACTTCTTGGACTTTGTTTCAGATGATTTTTTTTTAAATGGGTGTTTTTCTGAGAGGAACTCAAATATACAACCAATTTCTACAATTTTTTCACAAATATATACATAAAGCATCGAAAATGTCGCGACCTCTTTTTCTCTCCGAAAAAATCTGCAAAAATAGAAAAACAAATTGCCCACAATTCTTTCCAAGGAAAGTGCTATGATACCATTTGTTAAGAACCAAATACTTGAATACAAAAACACTACAAATATTCATAGAACAATATAGAAGAACCACACTTTTATTATTATCAAACCATTATGGTAGGGAAACACCATATGATGGATCCTATTATGGAAGGGATCCTCTCCACTCATCTCATTTCATTGTTTGAACCCCTTTATATAGTGCTACCAACCACCTAAGAACATTCTAGAGGAGGAACCTCATAGAAGAAGAACCTTCTAGTAAATCCTCTTACATTTATTGTATCTAACTACCATAGTGGGCCTTATTTAATAATATACTGGACCTAGTCCACATTCCATTAAATAACCTCTACTATTATTACTATGGGCTCTCCAGACCCCCTACTACCTCTATAGCTACATTACACATTTGTGTGCATTTATGATGAAAGACTTACCATCCTTGATTATGAAGTACTTGTTTTCTCTTCTCATGAAGATCACATCCCTCATATATAGGTAGGGGCTTCCAAATAGTACACCACACACATTATGTAATGTCCCCAGCCACCAACAGCCGGGCAACGCCACTACTTGTACACTTCACTTATCTCTGATACCAATTTGTAACGTCCCCATCCACCAAAAGCTAGGCAATGCCACTACTCGTACAATTCACTTAGCTCTGATACCAATTTGTAACGTCCCCAGCTACCAACAACCGGGAAATGCCATAGAGGAACATATATATATATATATATATAACATGCATTTCTAATGAATTTAAAACAAATAACACAGAATTAGTGCTACCATATAGACTCAAATGGAATTGACAATAATTCCTACATGCAACAGAACACATGATAACATTTCAAGAATCACAGACATGCATAACATACATAATTAAGCACAGAAATGATACTTATCTTTTAACTGGAGAAAAAAACTTCCAACTGTGTGAAAACCTTCCACAAACCTCCAAACCTTAGATCACATTGCTCATCACTCTCAGCAGTGGGTCACCCCTGAGCTAGGACTAAACTCCATTGGGCAAGGGATTCCTAGGCTAGGCAAGGTCAATAGGAAAGTCACACAATTTAAGAGGAAGGATTCTCTCCCATGAGCCACTTACATCCACTAGTCACAGACTTTCATTCCCCACATGTCTGTCCCACCCCAAGAGTATACACCTTCACTGTCACATAGTCCATTGACTGCTCCACCTTCCTTACCTTGGGCTTTAGCAACAGGCTGGACCAGAATTCTCAGATCTTTGTAGCAACTACGGGACTCCCTCCAAGAGAACTCACTTCCTCAACACACTCTCTCACCTGAAGAGAGTTTCTCACAGTCCTGCCAACCTACTTCTTCAATCCACAACAAACTCTCTCACCTGGAGAGAGAGTTGCTCACAGGCCTGACAACCTACCTCTTCAACCACGGGCTTGACAAATTTCCTCTTCAAACCACAATAGCTAAGTCAAGTAAGGAAAGGGATGACTCAGTAAATTACAGAGGTGCATAATGGCCATGGGTTCAACAATGGTAGAAATGGATGGCTACATGCTTTCTCAATGCGTGAGTGAACTCATGAGGAGAGATGGGGCAGACTAGTCTAGCATAGCGAATATGGTGAGAGCATGAGAGCCAAAACCATATATGTGTGACCCTCCCTCGTGTGTAAGTGAGTGTGTCAGTCCCTGCCCAACAACAAGAACTCCCCCCTTAAGTTTGCATGTGCTTGAGATGACACATGTTGCTCATGAAGCACATTCCTTTCCCTTTGGAAGTCACTCGTCCTCCCCCATGAAACTTAGGATAAAAACATATCCTTTTAAAGAAATTTTGGAATAATAATAAATTATTATTCTCTTGGAATTAAGCCCTTAGGATTAGCCCCTCTTTCCAACCTCTCACCCCCCTCTCCCTTACCTAGCCTAGTGGATCTTAGTCCCTTATCCTGGCCTTTAAAACCTAGGCTCTTTGGCCTACTAACACATAATCCTACCAACTTATAATTTCTTGGCTCACCAGCCTACAAAACATGTTTACAATTCATAATACAACTGGGACTCATCCTAGGGATATTACAATCCCCTCCCCTTATTTTTTCACTGTCCTCGGTGCAACTTATTTACACAGCATCAACAAGATTTTCAAAATCTTCAAAAACATGTGGGTATTCAACCTGCATAGCATCCTCATGCTCCCATATCGTGTCCTCAAGATGGTACTAGGTCCACTGGACCTTTACAAGCCCTATGGATCGATTCCAGAGATGTTTTCTCTTCTGGTCCAATATGCACACCGAATGCACTTGCAAGACGCCTTCTTGCTCCACCTAAATCACATTCCAATCAATAACATGATTAACATCAAGTATATATTTCATAAGAAATAAAACATGAAACACATTATGTACAGTCATGGATGCAGGCAATGCAAGCATAATGCAATTGGTCCAATCCTTTCTAGGATTTCAAATAGCCCACAATATATGGCTGCCAACTTGGAATAGTTTCCCAGCTTCAGGGAACTTCTGTTGGCTTTCACTTTCAAGAAAATACGATCACCCACTTTAAACTCCCTGTGGGTCATGTTCTTATCAACATAACTTTTCTGCTTGTCTTGGGAAGCCTTCAAATTATGCTGAATATTCAACATTTTTTCTTCCATTTCCTTGAGCAACTCTAGCCCAACCATTTCCCTATCACCTGGGTTGTCCCAACTTACTGGGGTGTTTCACTTTCTGCCATAAAGTGCTTCAAACAAGATCATCTTTAGTGATGCTTGATACCCATTGTTGTAGGAAAATTCTACCAAGTGTAGGTAGTCTTCCCATTTAGATGGTTTGTCCATCACATACATCCTTATCATGTCCTCTATCACTTGGTTCACCCTTTCTGTTTTCCCATCAGACTTAGGATGACAGGCTATGTTGAAGTTCAGATTCATTATGAACAGTTTGAATAACCCCTTCCATAACTTTGAGTTAAATTTCAGGTCTCTATCAGACACAATTGTCTTGGGAATACCGTGCAATCGTGCTACTTCCCTCATATAGATATCGACAACATTAGCCGCCTTGTGAGTAGTCTTCAATGGAATAAAATGGGCACCTTTCATAAGCTCATCCACCACCACCATGATGGAATCATGTTTTTATTTGTTCTGGGTAATCTTGTGATGAAATCCATTGTCACCACTTCCCACTTCCACTCAGGAATGGGTAATGGCTGTAGCAACCCTGCTGGGTGCCTATGTTCGGATTTTACCTTCTGACACTCCATACATATGGCGATGTATTCTGCAATTTCCTTCTTCATACCTAGCCAAAAGTAATGGCTCTTGACTACTGCCACTGTTTTCTAATATCTAAGGTGTCCAACATAAGGCACATTATGCATTTCTTTCAAGATCATAATTCTCAATTCCTGGAAATTAGGTACATAAATTCTATTTTTGTACAAGAGTGTTCCATCAGCTTCCAATTTATAATATTGCACTTTCTGTAGCATCTTACCTTGTTGTAGCTTTTCCACCAATTCCATGTATTGAAAATCTTCATTTGCAACTTCCAAAATTTTTCCTTTAATATAAATTTGATACATGCTAATGGTTGTAACATGTAGTTCATGCACTCTTCTGCTGAGTGCATCAACCACTTTGTTCTCCTTTCCTTTGATATGCTTGATATCAAAGTCATACTCCCAAAGGAATTCCAACCATCTAATCTACCTAACATTCAAGGTTGGCTGATCAAACAAATACTTCAGACCGTTATGGTTTGTCCTTAATTCAAACCTCTTTCCGATGAGGTAATGTCTCCATTTCTTCAGAGCGTGCACTATGGCTACCAACTCCAAATCGTGAGTTGCATAGAGCCTTTCATTCTCTTTCAATTTTTTGGACTCATAACACATTACATACCCATTATGGTTGAGGAATCCCCCTAGTCCTTCTTTGGATGCATCTATACACACTAAAAAATCTTCATTTGGATTTGCAATCCTCAGCATTGGAGCACTGGTTAACAACTACTTCAATTGTTGGAAGCTTCTCTCACATTCTTCTGTCCATTGAAATTTCTTCTCCTTCCTTTGTAAGGAAGTGATGGGATGAGCTATCCTTGAGAACCCGACAATGAACCTTCTGTAATAGCTAGCTAGACCCATAAAGGATCTGAATTTTGTCACATTCTTCGGGTTTGACCATTCTCTAATGGCTTCTATCTTCTCAGGATCCATGACTATCCCATCTTTTGAAATGATATGTCCCAAATAATGGATCTTCTTTTGATAGAATGAGCACTTGCTCAATTTGGCTTACATTTGGGGCTCTCTTAGCACTTGCAACACCATCCTCAGATGATTTTCGTGCTCTTCCTCCAACTTGGAATACACCAGGATGTCATCCAAAAAGACTATGACAAACTTGTCTAGGTAGTCTCTGAGTACACCATTCATTAGGCACATGAAAACAACATGTGCATTTGATAACCCAATTGGCACCACTGTGAATTCATAATGACCATACCTTGTTTTGAAGGTGGCCTTGTTGATGTATTCATTCTTTATCCTTACCTGGTGGTACCCTGACCTGCGATCTATTTTTTTAAATATCTTGGCATCCTTCAACTGATCAAAGAGATCATCGATCCTTGGAAAAGGATATTTGTTCTTAATAGTCACTTTGTTCAACTATCTGAAATCAATGCACAATCTCAATGTCCCAGATTTCTTCTTCACAAACAGGACCGGGGCACCCCAAGGTGACAGACTTGGGCATATATACCCCTTCTTCATAATTTCTTCAAGCTGCAATTGTGGTTCTTTCAGCTCTGGTGTACTCATTCTGTAAAGAGTTTTTGATACTGGAGCTGCTCCAGGCATCAAGTTTATAGAGAAATCAATATCTCTCTTCAGGGGTAGTTCGAGTACCTCCTGTAATACATCTTCAAAATATGTTAATACTGCATGGTCTTCAATATTTGACACCTTATCCTTAGGTGATTCTTCCATATGAGCTGTAAATATTTGGCAACCCTTCCTATAACACTTCTTCAGCTGCATTGCTGATATTTCTCTGACAGTAACTGCCCTTGGGATTCCTTCCTCATCCAGGCAAGTGAATTCCTTGTTACGATAGTCTAGGATGGCATGGTGTTGGTCCAACCAATCCATCCCAATTAGACAGTCATAGGAGCCTAAAGGTAAGATGTTCATTTCAACCCTTGTGCTCAGTCCATTCATGTCCACTGGACAAGACTTAACCAACTCAACAACCTTTCTCTTGGCTCTTGTAGCCACCTGCACTAACCAATATTTTCCATGCTTTCTTCTTAGCAAATGAAAACTTTTCACCATTCTAGGATTTATATAACTATGACTAGCTCATGAATCAATTAAAATAGTAATGGTTTGGTTGTTAATCATACCTTCCACTTCAATCATATGTGACTGATATTTTGCTTGCTTGTTGTCCAGGGATGCGTAGATCCTTGGTACATTTCTGCCCATGTCCTCCATTGTTTCTTCCTATTGAACATTGTGGACAACTCTCACTTTGTCATTTTCGTGGGGGCAATATTTGTACCTATGATTTCCTTTACAACCCCAACATTCCATAGGTGGTTGTCTTGGCATTTTTCCACCTACTTCAGCCTTCCTGGGCTCTCTAAAACTTGGTTGTCCTTGAGGGATATATTTGAAAAATGATGGCTTAGTTCCCTTCTTCCTCTGATCCATCTTGAATTTCTTCTTGTCTTCCCAAGCCTTCTGGAGAGTGGGCTTTTCTCTTTGCTTCTCATATAAGCATTTTTCTCTCCTTATAGTTTCTTCCATAGTTTTAGGATCATCATACTGGATCTTGTCACTGATGGAAGGTGGCAGTCCACTCAAATACCTTTGAATTTTAATAGTATCATCTTTGATGAAAGGGGCATACTTCAACAATTCCAAAAACCTTCGTTCATATTTATCAATGGTCATGCTACCCAGCTTGAGTTCAAAGAACTCTTTCATCTTTCTGTCATAGTATCTCTTAGTCAAGTATTTATTTTAGAAATACTTCTTAAATTCCTTCCAAGTAACATTTTTCTGTTTAATATGTTGCACCTGCACAATTTTATCCCACCACATGGATGCCTTTCCTTTCAGTTGATACATTGCAATTCTTCCTTCTGCATGAGAGGAATAATTATGCAGTTGGAAATATTTCCTCATTCCAAGTAGCCATGTCTCGGCATATTACTCCTTCTTGTGCTCTCCATCAAATTTAGGACGTTTAATCTTGTTCATTTCACCCTTCAGTTCATCCACTCCAGATCTCCTATGATTTCTGGTAGGAGATGGGCTTGAACTATTGTGTTCTCTCCTCTTGGAGTGCCCTTGGGAATGATGATGGTGTCTGCCAACACTCCTTGATTTCCTCTTTTCATCAGGAGACCCATGACTTCCTGATATACTAGAGTCACTCTCCTTATTCAATTTATTTTCTATCATTTCTAGGCTATGTATCAACTTTGTGTTGAATTCTCCCTGTTGTTCCTTGGCTTTCATGAGCTTTGTATTATCTTCTCGGTGATTCTGGACATATTTCTGCAATATTTCAATGATTTTGATCATGTTTCCCACCTTATCTATCTCTTCTCCATGCCCATTGGAGTTTGATCCTTCAACTCCCAAATGGACATCCATTCCTCTAGCTTCATTCTCTGAACTGGAAGCATTATGTGCCTCCTCCATTTCTCTGCACTAAGTGACAATTCGGTTTGGTTCTGACAATCGCTAACTTTGCAAACACAATTTGCAGTCAACCGAAATTTGTCAGGCCATCAATACTTAACAAATTCCACATTATTCATAAACCAATCTGATTCAAGAAAACTTTCATATTTCATTTTGTGGTTCTTGAGCAATCACGAATCCCTGCAGATCTTTTCTTTCTGAGATCAACTATATTCTGGGATGAAAAAAAAATCGGGCACTAGCCCCTTTCTCTTAGCCCCCAACCCATACGACCATGGGTTGTGGCCAAGTGCTAGGTCGATAGGCGTTTATTCGGGACTTTAGGCTGCTGGCTTCGAAATTTTTCAAATCACATCACAAAAATTCTCTCGGAGTTCCGGATTGACGAACTCGCGAAGTAGGGTAGATCAACAGTCCACGACTACCCAACGACTAACACCCACTATGGAACTTCAGGCATCTGAGCTCCGGGACTCCGAAGCTTTAGAGCTTCGGGACTTCGGAGGATTTCACATCTGCACACCCCCAACACCTTGAACCATTAATCTCTAAACACTTCCATGTCACCTTTGGTGACGTCATTACGTCTCGTCACCTCAGTGTTATTCCTTTCATTCCCTTAATGAGAAAGTTTCGAAAGTTCTTCCTTTCATTCCCTTAATATGAAACATTCTTCCGAAGTGTCAAGTCTCCAGACTTCACAACTGGTGCCACGTGTTCACTGGGACCCACGGTTTCCATACTTGAACTAAGATACCAAATAGTCACATCACTTAATGCCTTTCAAATTGTAGGGGCATGCATCCGTGGTTTGGAGTAACCCTCCTTTCATCCCGCAATTCCTCTGGCGCTGAAACATAACCCCCCAGTAAAACCATGGTTTGGATTGTGGGACCTCCCTAAGAAATTAATTCCCATGCAATTTGGGTCCCTACAATTCCTCTTGGCTGTCAATCTCGATGTATCATGATCAACGCCAGTGTGGGTCTGACGACCTTTAACTATGTTATGCAACCTCAGGGCCCACATAGTACAGTTGTCACCATTCTAGGTGGGGGGCATGTGGTAGGTATAGGAGAGGTCCACGTCACCTATAGGTGACATCATCATGACTCACCACTTCGGCTCTTCAGGGATTTAGAGCTTCGGGCTTCGGTATTTCTCGCCTCAGCACACACTAATTCTCCCGAACGTCGAAATCCCGAACAAGACAATATTCTGACACAAGTCCCTTTTGACAGACGGTCCATATTACTCCAGACTTTAGAGCTTCGAGAGTTCTCTGTCCTTCATACTACGCCATAAATTCCACCCTTGGGTTGATCCGACGGTTCTGGTCCAACTTCGGCCCAATCCAATGGTCGAGCTCTTCCCCTCAGATCTACAATGTAGATCCACTTCAGGGACTTCAGGCTTCAGGAGTTTCAACCTCTCTGCACTCGTTTTCTCCCAAAGTGATTTCACCTGAAGTCCATGGATTTCCGCCACGTATCCTCTCTCTCTCATATCGACGACACATACAAACTCCGTTACTCCACGGATTTCCAAAGGAACTCACGGCTAACCACCTCACAACTTTTCCAGATCTGACAATCGGGCATTGTCCTCCTTCTCCTGAACAGATTCCAATGGCTCACATTACTCTGCGGCCCAATACCACGTCTGTCGTGGTTTTATAATACCGCTACACCTCCTGAGCTTCATTTATCAAACCCCTTTCTCCTTAGAGGGTTGCTTCGACACTTAGTCAACTTTTGTATCTATGCACTCCTTAAAACAGATCTTCATGTCCTTTCACGAGAAAACTCAAGCTATTTCTCCCGAGATTTTTGAGTCAAAGACTCTGTCGACACACTCCTTTCACCCAGGGACGCTCTCAACCTCGAATTTTGTCCCTTTCGAAAATAATTCACTCTGAAATATTTGTCTCGTTAACCACTAACATGGCCCATCCATGCTCAGTGTCGAAACCATGGCTCTGTTACCAATTTGTAATGTCCTCAACCACCAACAGTTGGGCAACGCCACTACTCATACAATTCACTTAGCTTTGATACCAATTTGTAACGTCCCCAACCACCAACAGTCAGGCAACGTCACAGAGGAACACACACACATATATATATATATATATAACATGAATTTCTAATTAATTTAAAACAAATAACATAAAATTAATGCTACCATACAGACTCAAATGAAATTGACAGTAATTCCCACATGCAATGGAACACATGATAACATTTCAAGAATCACAGAAATGCATAAAATACATAATTAAGCACGTAAATGATACTTATATTTTAAATGGATAAAAAAACCACCAACTGTATGTAGACCTTCCACGAACCTCCCATCCTTAGACCACACTACTCATCACTCTTAGCAGTGGGTCAGCCCCGAGCTGGGACTAAAATCCACTGGGCAAGGGATTCCTAAGCTAGGCAAGGTCGATAGGAAAGTCACATAATTTAAGAGGAAGGATTCTCTCCCAGGAGCCACTTACACCCACCGCTCACAGACTCTCATTCCCCACATGCCTGTCCCACCCCAAGAGTATACATATTCACTGTCACATAGTCCATCGACTGCTCCACCTCCCTTACCTTGAACTTCAGTAATAGGTTGGACCGGAATTCTCAGAGCTCTGTAGCAACTATGGGACTCCCTCCAGGAGAACTCACTTCCTTATCACACTCTCTCACCTAGAGAGAGTTTCTCACAGGCCCAACAACCCGCTTCTTCAATTCACAACAACCTCTCTCACCTGGAGAGAGAGTTGCTCATAGGCCTAACAACTTGCCTCTTCAACCATGGGCTTGACAACCTGCCTCTTCAAACCACAATAGCTAAGTCGGGTAAGTCAAGGGACGACTCAGTAAATTACACAGGTTCACAATGGCCACAGGTTCAACAATGGTGGAACTGGCTGGCTGCGTGCTTGCTCAGTGTGTGAGTGAACTCGTGAGGAGAGATGGGGCAAACTGATCTAGAATAGTGAATATGGTGAGAGCGTGAAAGCCAAAACTGTTTGTGTGTGAACCTCCCTGCGTGCGTGAGTGAGTGTGTCAGTCCCTTCCCAACATCAAGAAATTCCCCCTTAAGTCTGCATGTTCCTGAGCTGACATTGGTCGCTCATGAAGCACATTCCTTTCCCTTTGGAAGTCACTCGTCCTCCCCCAAGGAACTTAGGATAAAAACATATCCTTTTAAACAACTTTTGGAATAATAATAAATTATTATTCTCTTGGACTTAAGCCCTTAGGATTAGCCCCTCTTTCCAATCTCTCATCCCCCTCTCCCTTACCCAGCCTAGTGTAGCTTAGTCCCCCATTCTCTTTTATCATGGTTGGTCTACACGCAACGATGTTTTTATATTAATAATATGAATATTTACATGTACAAAACAAGCTCCTAGCCTTCAACACCTAGGCTCTCTGGCCTACTAACACATAATCCTGCCAACTTATAATTGCTCGGCTCACCAGCCTACAAAACATGTTTACAATTCATAATACAATTGGGGATCATCCTACAAATATTACACATTAAGTGGTATTACATATACCTCAACTTCATCAATAAAATATTTTCTTATAGTAGACTTGATCTTACAATGTTTAGTGACCTTAAGCTCTACAAACTTATTTACCCATCCCAATGGATGTGGGTTCCGATGATCATGAACTTCCAACCCAAGCTTGTTGATTAAATCATCTATTATGAGGTTTTCCTATGAACAAGAATCAAATATAGAACCCACCTTTGTACTTTTCACCTAAATCTTAATATGGAATTTTTTTGTCATCTCCTTCTCTTCCTAGTGATGGAGGCTATTCAAATTCACCTCCTTTTGTATTGTGGTGCAGACAATATTCTCATCAACATTTGAGATATTCTCTAACAGGTTTCCTAGGTCCATTCCTAGTAGGTTCTTCTTCTTCGCATCCTTCTTACGATTCTTTGGATTTAAATATGGATGTAGCTTCCAACACTTAACTTTAGTGTGACCATCGATATTACAATGGTTGCAATGGTTGTTTGGATTCTTGCATTAATGTGAAGTGGCTATCATTTTCTTGTCTTTTCCTTTCCACTTTTTCTTCCCCTCCTTGGAAGCATATTGGTGGCCTTTATGTTCATAACCCCTTGGCTATCCTTTCTTATGTTCGATGTTCTTCAAGTGATGTACTTGCACACATGGATCCCTAGGTTTGAAGAGCATCACTTACTTTCATAGATGGTTATGGAAAACCCCTAGATACTTGAGGAGTATGGTTGGGTTCTTGGGAGATATATTCATCTTTATTTTATGAGCAGAACAAAATGACTACAGATTATTAACAGATTCTTAACATAGAATAACATAGATATAGTAAAATTGGTTTTCTATTCAACAAGGAAATAAGATGAAACTGTAAAATGCAACAGAAAACAAGCTTGTTGGAATGGTGGTGGTTTATTTCTGAGAAGAGATGTGACGGGTTCACTCATTCACAAGAAGATGATTAAAATGAGGCTATGAAGGCCTTTTTACAATAAACAGGAATGTCAAAAACCCTAGACATCCAAAAATCTAACCCTAGGAGATGAAGCACCAAAAGTCACATGGGCCCCGTTTTGGTAAGTCAGTACATCAACTTCTCGGGGTCGTAACTTTTGCATACGATATCCGTTTTAGGCATACAATATCTCATTGGAAAGAGATATCCGAGGAATACAACTATAAATTAAAATGTCATAAAGAATTATTTGAGCAAAAGATACCCAAAAAAACATCGTTTAGGGCCTCAAAACGGCTCTGAAAGTTCATAACTCAAAAAACTACTAAAAATAGTAAATTACCAAAATTGCCAGAAATTTGTTTTGAGATAGCTGGAAAAGGAGGGTGGCCACCGATATCCATCTATATCAATCCTCCCTCCTTAGGAAGCAATGGTCTCCATTGCATTGAGTTCCCCCATCAGATGAGGAAATTTCTGCTGAATTTGGCCCCAGATGAGCCACTTGCCTTGGTGCAGAAGCTACCCTGTTTTGACGACTCGATAAAGTTGTATCCTTTGCTGTCGAGTGCCCTTGATCTGTGTGTCCACAATCTAATCATTGGATGCCTGTTGTATGAAGTCGGGTTTGAGCTCTTTTTGTGTCAGCTTTTCTGCTACATCTGAGGTGTCCAATAATGGTGGGAAATAAGGTCGAAGGAGGTCCACGTTGAACACTGGGTGCAAGCCAAGGAAAGGAGGAATGTTGAGCTCAAAAGAATTATCCCCCATAGCTTGGTGATAGTGTACGACCCATAACAAAGTGGGAGAAGCTTTTGATGGGGGCCTATAAAGCGTTATTTCTGCAAGTGCAACCAAACTTTGTCGCCCACCTGAAACTTATGTGGCACCCGATGTTGATCATGGCGCTGCTTGTACTTGTCATTAGAATTTTGTAGGATATCCTGAACCTATTGGCGGATGTGTTGTATCCACTCAATGAACCGGATGGCTTTGTCAGCTTTAGTTGGAGCAGGATATGAGTCGGTTGAGGTGACCGCAAGGGGAAGTGTTGTTAATATTAGGGTAGCTATGGGAGGTATTTACCTCCACGTGTAAACCTGACGATAATAGAAGACTCCAGAAAGCAAGAGAAAACCCTAATGAGTTGGATAATAAACCTAGAAGCCTTGTCAGCTCAAGAAGATAATTTATATTAGGCTATTATCCTCCAAGAGAAGAAGTTGGCCAAAAATAATAATAATAAATTGAACAGACATGTACCCAGAAGGAGAAGTCAGCCCCAACAAATCTGGCAGAACCACTATAAATACAGGGAACCAGTTCTCATTTGACACATCTCAGAATTGCAGAGTAGCAACTGGTGTGCACTGCAGTTCCCAGTTTGGTGCACACGTGTGGAGGAGAGCTGCAAGTGCAACTGCTGCAGCAACCAGTTTTTAGTGTTGGCTTGGACTATCTCTTGGCTAGGGTTTGGACTATCTGATTAGCTATTGTTGGTGTGATATCCTTGGAGGAATATGCACTACACCTTGTTTGGCTATCTAGCCTAGGGTTTTGTTCCAGAGTAATTCTCAATCAAGGTTAAGGTGCTTGGAGGGTGGCTTCGGCCTATGGTTGGGTGACAAGGGTATTGTCAATGGTGAAACGAGCACACAATCTTCTATATTCTCACAGGTTATGGGCCCACACCTCCTTCATTCAGTCTAAACACTAGAAGGAAACATATCCTCTAGGATATTGAGCTCGTTGAGGAACTACCGCTAGGGTTACTAGCAAAAGCAGTTTCCAAGACACTGCTGCTAGGGTTACTAGCAGGAGCAATTGTAGAAACCCTAAACCTCTTGTTGAGGCACCTTAAGTGAATGGATTGACCTAATCTTTGGATAGATTAGTGCGCTCTAGCCTAGCGCATTCCCTGATACTCTCAGCAAGCCAAGATGTGAAGATTGAGTTTGTGGTCAAATCTAGGGCCTGACCAAGTCAAAGCAGCCATGACTTATTCTATGAAGTCAGAGAACAAGTTAGATGGAGCCTCTAAATTTAGAGCGTGGAAGACAAGGATTGACCTCATCCTTGCCAAGAATAAAGTGTTGGATATCGTGAAAGGAAAAATCATGAAACCAGAGTTTGAAGAAGGAAAAGAGAAGGAACCGCAGAGCATTGCAGCTATGGAGAAGTTCAAAGATGTTGACATCAATGCCATGAGTATCATAGTGGATTCTATAAAATACCACTTGATACCCTACATCTCCCATCTTGACTCATCGAAGAAGATGTACGATACAAATCTCTTCTCAGTCAGAAACATTAGACAAGTTATGAGTCTAAAGAATGAGCTCTATGACATGAAGATGAATAATGACGAAAGCATAACATCATATTTTGTGAGGATATCTCAGTTAAGAGATCAACTACAAGCTATTGGAGAGACCATTTCAGAAAATGGATTGGTGAACATAGTACTCAATGGTATTCCCAAGACGTGGGATGCGTTTTCCGCAAGCATGAACATAAGGAAGGAGTATCCGAAATTTGAAGAATTTTGGACTTGCTGTGCTCAAGAAGAATCAAGGATCAATGAAAAAGAGAAACCCCAAAATAAGTACGACGATCAAGCCTTCACAGGAAGATTCAAGAACTTCAGGAACAAAAGGAAGTTTGGTTCAAGGAGGAAACCAAATCAAGAGAAAGACATTTCAGAAGTACAATGCTTCAACTGTCGAAAGTATGGTCACTACAAGAATCATTGTCTCGAGCTAAAGAAAAGGAAGGAGAAACACGAAGCATCAATTGCTGAAGAAAAGGAACCTACAAAGAAGACTAAGCAGGATGTAAGAGACTTCTTATTCTAAAAGGTAACAACACTCTTCTTATTTCTTGTACATATCTTGTTTGCATCGTCTCTATACATATCTTGTATATCTATCTCTTGGAAGATAATATGTTCCAAGAAGAACTGTACCTATGGAAGAACAAACAAGATGAAAATATATATCATTAGATAATACACATGAAATAATGAAATACAAATCATGTGGAAACTATCACAAGATAAGTGGAATCAATCATGAAGAGACTTAGATGAAGCAAAGACAGAAAGACGTCAACAATCGAGAGGAAATTGGAAAAAGACTTATGACGCTTTGTAGAAGACAACAAGACGGAAGCATGGACTCTATTAGACAAGAGAGCCAATTATATATTGCAGAAGACAATAAGGATGCAGATGGAAGCGTGGACTCTGTTAGACGGAGGGAGCCGATTATATGCACTCTTACATAAAGCAAGGGTTAGGAGGGAGATAATTCTATGATCCATTGAAGATGATGAAGTATATATCCATGGTAGTAACCATGAAAGACAATATGTGTTTAGTTCAAAGAAGTCTTCCTCGAAGAGAAGCCTTAAAGTATCCCTGGTTGTCCATCCAGATC
>ML790006.1:80521-103283 GCA_009831015.1 Picea engelmannii | reverse complement strand
ATTCCAAGAAAGAAAGAGAAATCAGAACAACCAGTCATTGTATCAAGAATCACAAGATTACCAGCCTGATATGAACTCACTAAATGCAATCAAGCAGAAGAACTGAAAGTCGTGATAAAGAATAGTGTATGGAAGACTTATGAATGAAAGCATTGCGAGACCTAGAACTAGAGGTTCTCCCAAATGGAGGGAGAAGACTAGGATGATTACTTGTTCCAGTAAACCAAACTTATCTCTACATGAGTCATTATATCATCCGCAACATCCATGAGTTGGAGTTCTACATCAGATGAATACAAAGAATGTTCTCCAGAGAAATTGAATAAAGAGCATATTAAGAGAAATCTCAAGACTTTGAGGCATACCAGAAAGAGACCCTTGTATGCAGATAGAAGAAGATAACTTGGTGGAAGAACCTCCAGTGCACAATAGAAGTGTGGTGAAGATTCCCTATAACATCAAGATGATTACTTAAATAGATCAGATGACAGAAGAAGTGTCACATGGATATGTTCTAGTTTTCAAACAATGATATCCTCTATTGTTCAGATCTACATGAAGCCTTCACAGTGTTCCAGAATAAAGTACATTTGAAATCAAGCATTACATTATCCATGATGAAGTCCAGAAAGGAGAAAATGGTTCTCCAATACATAACTCCACAAATGAGCAGAGAAGTAAACATTTTGGTAAAGATTCTATCCAAGATGAAAAAGTTTGCATACTCAAGCTGGAGCTCGTGGAAACAACTTCCTTATTGAAAAATGAAGAAATGACTCTGAGGTTGGGAGGGAGCACTGAAAATATTATTGAAGACATTCATTGAAAAATAGTCCATCTTGGACATATGCTTTCATGTTCGAAAAGTGGATTGAGATTTCTGACAGATAGTGAGTTCCCATTGTGGTTAACATGGGAAGTAGTTTGATTGCTTATGTATCATAGACAGTGACTTCCCATTGTGGTTAACATGGGGAGTGGTCTAGGGAAGTCTCTCTTCTTAAGGTTTACTCAAGAAGATAGTGATTTCTCATTGTGGTTAACATGAGGAATGGTCCGTTTTTGGAGGTTGATGTAGGACAGTCTTTTCCTCTTGTGGTTAATAGAGGAAATGGTTTGGACAGTCATTCCTTAGGGTTTATACATTCTCTCTAGGGTGCACTTTGATTAGTGTAGGAGGAATGGCCCAGAGTGGGGAATGGTCTAGGCTCAACATTCCTTATGGTTATACATTCTCTCCAGGGTGCACTTTGATTAGTGTAGGTGGAATGGCCTAGGGTGGGGAATGGTCCAAGCTCAACAGTACTTAGGGTTATACATTCTCTCCAGGGTGCACTTTGATTAGTGTAGGAGAAATGGCCCAGGGTGGGGAATGGTCCAGGATCAACAATCAGGGACAAACATTCCTTAGGGTTTATACATTCTCTCCAAGGTGCACTTTGATTAGTGTAGGAGGAATGGACCAAGGTGGGGAATGGTCCAGGCTCAACATTCCTTAGGGTTATACATTCTCTCCAGGGTGTACTTTGATTAGTGTAGGAAGAATGGCCCAGGGTGGGGAATGGTCTAGGTTCAGAAGACATGACAATTATTCTTCCTTGCTTGAGAAGAATAGTCCAGATATCTCATTATTCTACTCTGAGGGCATATATTCTTTCAGAGCTCACAGATGTGAGTGAAAGATTGGCCCAAATGATTCAGTTTATATCATAACATTGTTTCTGTGCAGGTTGCTATTAGATGTTTGTTATGAAGACTGTATGACAATAGATGAAGACTACTGTGGTGGATATGTTCCACTGTTTGTAACTATACATTGTTGATCAAGTACTTGTGTGTTACTTGGTGTGGTAGTGTACCACTGAATTGTAGTTATATACTACTATGGATAGACACAGTTGTGTTCTATATTTGTTCTAATTGCCTTGAAGACTATCAGTAGTTTGTTGGAGATAATCATCATCCAGACAAATGATGAACATAGATTTTCCAGACGGAAAATAGTTCAGAGCATTTACTCTTCTAGATTATAAGAATGACTCTTGTATCACTCTATGGTGTGAGTGACTTATCCAGCATCATGTCTAATTACTTAGATGAAGTATGGTTTCGAGAGATGATGCAGTTGATGGTGATGGTGATGCTCATAATCTAGTCATGAGATAGTCTAAACGACTATGTTGATGCTACCGGGTAAATGGTATGTTTTTGTGCTCAAGACCATTACCTGTAATACCTCCCTAGCTAGGAGGGAGTGTTAATATTATCATAGCTGTGGGAGGTATTTACCTCCACGTGTAAACCTGACGAGAATAGAAGACTCTGGAAAGCAAGAGAAAACCCTAATGAGTTGGCTAATAACCCTAGAAGCCTTGTCGGCTCAAGAAGATAATTTATATTAGGTTATTAGCCTCCAAGAGAAGAAGTCGGCCAAAAATAATAATAATAAATTGAACAGACATGTACCCAGAAGGAGAAGTCGGCCCCAACAAATATGGCAGAACCACTATAAATACAAGGCATCAGTTCTCATTTGACACATCTCAGAATTGTAGAGAAGCAACTAGTGCACACTGTAGTTGCCAGTTTGGTGCACACATGTGGAGGAGAGATGCAGGTGCAACTACTGCAGCAACCAGTTTTCAGTGTTGGCTTGGACTATCTCTTGGCTAGGGTTTGGACTATCTGATCAGCTATTGTTGGTGCACTATCCTTGGAGGAATATGCGCTACACCTTTTTTTTCTATCTAGCCTAGGGTTTGCTTCCAGAGTAATTCTCAGTCAACGTTAAGGTGCTTGGAGGGTGGCTTTGGCCTATGGTTGGTTGACAAGGGTATTTTCTATGGTAAAACGAGCACATAATCTTCTATATTCTAACAATTGCAACATCTATGGGACCCAATGGTTGGAATCCCAACCCCACCTGAAAGGGGTTGTGGTCGGTTGAGCTATGCAGGGCTCGGTTGTCGCTATGCTAGACATAGGGAAGACTCTCATCCCATTTGCGATGGTGCTTGGAATTATACATGCGCATGATATGCATGATCATTCGATTTACGACCTCGGTTTGGCCATCTGTCTTGGGGTGGAAGGATGTTGATTTGGTGAGCTTGGTGTCCAACAGTGACCAGAATTTACTGAGAAATCGATTGTCTCGATATGAGACAATGGTTTGTTGGATTCCAAAATGTACCCAGACTTGTTCAAAGAAGAGCTTAGCAGTGGCTTCTGTTGTGATTCTCTTCTTGCAAGTAACCAAAATCGCCATCTTAGAAAAGCGATCAACAACCACAAAAACATAGTCATTTCCCCACTTGGTGGACAGGAGGCCCGACATGTAGTCCATTGAAATGGATTCCCATGCCCTGTCAGGAGTAGGAAGAGGGGTGTATAGGCCATGTTTCTTAGTGGTCGGTTTGGCAATAGCCCAGGTAGTGCACGACCTGATATACTTACTGACGTCTGGTCGAAGTTTTGGCCAATAGAAATGTTTTTGTAGCATCTCCACTATCTTTTTGATGTCGAAGTGTCTTGCCACCCGGCTGTAGTGGGATTCCCAAATTAGCTTCCCTCGCTCGCTTGATGGAACACAGATATGGCTCAGATGACACAACAACCCATCCTGAAGATGGAAATTATTGACAACTGTGTTTGCACCCAACATTGGCTAGGTGGTGGCGAAGTTCGGGTCTGTCTCATAGAGTTGGGGCCATCCATAGGTCTCATGGCCGCAAGAGTCTAGCACCGTGGTGAGTTCCATGAGTGGTTGTCTACTGAGGCAATCAACGATGCGGTTGGTGCTTCCTGTTTTATACTTGATGTTGAGGTGGAATTGTTGTAAGTATGTAGACCACTTTTGATGGCGATCATTCTATAATTTGCCTTGTGTCTGCATGAACTGCAGTGGCTTATGATTAGTGTGGATGACTGTATCCTTCCCAATAATGTAATGTCTCCACTCATGACAGGATTGCACAATGGAGTACATTTCTTTGTCGTAAGTAGGGTACTTATGGACAACATCTGATAGTGTCTCACTATGATAGGCTACGGGGTGGTCATGTTGAGTGAGAACGGTGCCCACAACATATTCTGAAGCATCTGTCTCAATCTCAAAGGGTTGTTGCAGGTATGGCAGTGAAAGTACTGGGGTTGAGCACAAGCGCTGCTTCAAATCATTGAACTCTTGTTGTTGGGACTGACCCCACACAAAATTCTCCTTACCACCACCCCTGGTTATTTGGATGAGGGCCCATGCAATATGGGAGAATCCCAACATGAACCTGTAGTAGAAATTGGCGAGGCCCAAGAAGTTCTGAAGCTTAGTGAGTGTGGTTTGGGCTGGCCAGTCACGAATGACTTGGATCTTCGATGGATCCACATGTATGTCATGTTGATCAACGATGTAGCCCAGGTAATGGCCCATGTCCATGCTGAAGGAGCATTTTTCCAAGTTGGCGTATAGCTTGTCCTATTGCAGGGTGTGCAGAACTTGCTGAATATGCTGCAAATGTTCTGCCCAAGACTTATTGTAAATGAGAATGTCACCCAGATACACCAATACAAAAGTATTGGTGAATGGTCACGGGATATCATTCATCATCCTCATGAAAGTGGCTGGATCATTTTTCAAACCAAAGGGCATGACCAACCATTCAAAAAGGCCTTCCTTTGACTTGAAGGCGGTCTTCCATACATCTGTCTGTTCTATCGAGACCTAGTGGTAGCCAGACTTTAGATCAATCTTACTGAAGTATTTGGCCCCCGTGATTTGATCAAGGAGGTCGTCGAATTGGGAAATTGGGTACCGATTTCTGACTGTGATTTTATTCAGGGCCCAATAATCAATGCAGAATCACCATGTTCCATCTTTCTTCTGTACCAGCATGAATGGGCTCTCGCAAGGTGATGAGATGGAATGGATGTTCCCCTTGTGGATATTTTCTTGGATCTATAGCTTGATCTCCTCATTCTCTAACATAGAGCAACGATAGACTAGCCCGTTGGGCAGTGGTGCACAGGGGATCAGATCGATGGGGTTCTTGACCTGATAGTGTAGAGGTACCCTGGTAGGTGAGGAGAAGATATCTTAGTATTCTTCGACGAACTTATCTACTTACTTCTGCTGTGTGGAGAGGTCGGCCACAGAGCCCCTGGATGTGGCTGTGATCTTTCGCTCATTCCGAGAGAGAATCACGAAGAAGACAAACTTCCCTGTTTGAGAGATGATCTTCCTGCATTGCTTGGCAAAGATCAAGGAAATATCACTAGGTGGGACTGCCTTGGGTATCTTGTACAATTTCCCGTTCAAAGTAATAATAAAACTACGAGGCCTAAACTCATATACAACATGACATTTCCATAAATAAGGTTGGCCCAAAATAACATCACAAACTTCGAGAGAAGCAACATCACACAATACCTCGTCTTTGAAGGGATTGATGTCGTATGACAATCGACACTGTTGGATGACGTAGAGATCGCTTCCTTGGCGGAGCCATCCAATGGTGTAGGGTTGTGGGTGTGGCATTGTTAGCAGGGCCAACCACTTAACAACCTTTGTTGAGATGAGGTTCTTCTGGCTACTGTTATCAATGATGAAGTGCAATGAGGTGCCTTTTACCCACATGTCTGAATGGAACACATGCTCTCCTTCTTCTGGCTCGTCTAGTTCATCATGCTAGAGCTTGGTGGTAGCAACAATGGCACTGGGTTCCACGTCAATGATCCGTCTTCCCCCTTTTGGTTCTGACTCAGAGTCAGAACCCACATCTAATTCATAGGATTTCACTTCGACCACCAGCGACTGCTTTGAGCGATAGTCAGCGGTGTTATGCCAAGGGTTCTTATGGAAGTTGCACCCCTTCCCAATATCTTTATTTGTCTTTCCGATGTCCTTCTTTGCTTGTGGCTTGGAATGGTTGTCCTGATATTATCCATCTTTTCTCTATCCTTTTTTTTGTGGGTTAGTGTCGCCCTTTCCTAGCTTTTGCTGTGAGGGGTTTTCAGGCCCAAATTGTCACGTCTTTTGTTTGAGCTTCTGCTCGATTTTGACGACATATCGATAGGCCGCGTCAAAGGATGAGATGTCCAGAAATTCCATTTCAGTCTAGATGTATCTATGCAGAGCACCACGATACTTGAGCACCATATGTCGCTCTGAATATTTGATACCCATCTTGGTGCGTAAGGTATGGAAGATATTTGTGAACTCTAGCATTGCTTGGTCTCTTTCTTGCCGCAATGTGGTCCATTTGGTATACAAGTCATCATAACTTCCAACAGGGTAGTATTGTTCTTTAATAGCATCCCTGAAGGATTCTCAGGTGGTCGTGACTGTAAATAATGAGGGTTTACTTTGTTTCCTTTTTTTCACAGAAAGTTTCCCGCCAATATTTGACACGGGGAACGACTTTGAGGAGCGCAAAAGTAATCTTTTCTCTATTCGAAAAGTTATGGAAAAAAAATACCCTTCTAGTAGATTCAACCACTTGTCTACACCATCTGCTTCTATATGACCTTCAAATACTAGAATATCGAAGTTTATTTGTACCTTGAAGGGGGTGATGCCTCCGCTCGAAGAAGATGCGTCGCCTGTTGGTAGCCGCCGAAGGATTTGTGTGAAACTATCCACTATCTCATTCCTCTATTGCGTGAGGGATTCCTCAAGCAACATTTTGAAAGGATCTCCTGGCCCATCATATTTATTTTCTCCTTCCATGAGAGGTCGCTTGGGTGTGCGAGAGCTTTGGTCCTCAAGAGAAACAAGCTCGAGACCCAATTATTGTACTATGACCTCGTTGGGGACATGCATTAAGATGACAAGGAGCAGACCCCTCTGATACCACTATCTAGATTTTATGAGAAGAGCGAAATGAATACAGATTATTAACAGATGCTTAACACAGAATAACAGAGATACAATAAATTTGGTTTTCTATTCAACAAGGAAATAAGTTGAAACTGTAAAATGCAATGGAAAACAAGCTTGCTGGAATGGTGGCAGTTTATCTATGAGAAGAGATGTGACGGTTGTGCTCATTCGCAAGAAGATGATTACAATGAGGCTATGAAGGCATTTTTACAATAAACAGGAGTGTCAAAAACCCTAGACATCCAAAAACCTAACCCTAGGAGATGAAGCGCCAAAAGTCATGTGGGCCACATTTGGGTAAGTCAATACATCAACTTCTCGGGGTCGTAAATTTTGCACATGATCTTCGTTTTAGGCGTACGATAGCCAGTTGGAAGGATCTATCTCAGGACTACAACTATTGACAAAAAATTCATGTTGAAATTTTTCGATCGGAATATACGCAAAAAAACGTCATTTAGGGCCTCAAAATGGCTCTGGAAGTTTAGGACCCAAAAAACTGTTAAAAATAGTAAATTACCAAAATTGCCAGAAAGTTGTTTTGAGCCAGCTGGAAAAGGTGCGTGGCCACCGATATCCACCTGGATCATATACCCGACATAATCACCATTTTTTTGAACTCGGTGGTGTACTCTTGCACACTCTTCCATCTCCTTTGCTTGAAGTGATGCCAACAGATCCACTGGTCCCCTACATACCCAATAGGGTAAAACTAGGAATTGATGAGGGTTCTAGTGGATCATGCTCTAGCACAAGTGTCTCTATGTGGATTTCCCACCAAGTTAGTGCATGTCCCTCTAGTTTCAGTGGGCCAAATGAAATATTCTTCTCGGCGTCTACATTATGGACATTAAAATACAATTCTAGCTATTACAACCAATGATTCAACGTAACAACATCAATCTCACCTTGGTAGGTTTTGATGTCCACTTTCGTTTCCATTTTAAATAGAGGTTGTGGAGGAGTGATGCATTGGAATTTGGTTGCTATTTCTTGGGCTCTTTTTTTTGAATCTTTTTTTAGGTCTTCACTATCTTTTGAGTTCTCATCCAATCCAACTACTAAGTTAGAGCCGACATCCTTGAAAGGTCTAAACTTGTTCGCTAAAGCTGCCATGATGAGGGCCATGTTGTGAGAGATATAGACAGATTTTTCTTCTAGCCTCACAAACCTCTCTTTTGTTGCATCCAAAGGGTTGTTATGACTATAATCACTTGACATGGATAGGGTTATGCAACTTCCTTCTTACGACAATTCTTGGATCCTGCAACTTCCCACAAAAACCCAAAGAAAACTACTATGATAATGGTATGATCTATAAACCACCATGATATTCCATTGGAACAATTCATCATAATAGATCTTGAAATATTTTGAAACCTTTTATTATGTAATTTATTTCCTTAGATCCCATATTTATTATTACGAGATTAATGCTCAAATTTATAGAAATAATTGAAATCTGGAAATGAAAGAACAAGCAAATGTATACATCGTCCGCACAAATGAACACAAAACGTGGGGAGGGAAAACTGATATGGGAGAAAACTTATCTAGAAGGTGAGGCCTATGCTCCACACTCTTTTCTTTAGTTATGAAATGTAAGTACAAAGAAAGGGGCTCTCACAATGGAGTTTCCTTTGACACTGTGTCCTGAATGGATGCTAAATAATCTTTTGTCTCCTCTGTTATGCTTTCAAATCTTACTCCTATATTTTTTTCTCAACTATGGAACAAGTGCAATGATAAAGAATGAGACCCCTTCTCTTCAGAGAGGCCCAATATTTAACATATCCTAATATTTGTTTATGGTTAGGGTTAGGGTTTTTACATGTCTCAACCCTCAATTAATGTTAGGGTTTTGGACCTTCTAGAATATTCTTGAAATTCTACATGTGACTAGCCCTACATGTATGATTAATGGGGTTTGACATGGTATCCACTTGGTACCATGGTGGTCAATGGGCCAGGTCAACTTGCGGGAGGAATAACTTCCACATACGAACTCTAATTGAGGTGATTTTCAAATGATTGGAAAGCACTTGACGTGTAGAAAAATGTTGAGGGGTTGTGTGTTGTTCTCACAAATGTTTTACCCCTAAAAGTGTCATTTGATGCATCAAACTATCTCTAGAAGGTTCTGGACCCCAAATCTCCAAACGAGGACCTATTACTAAAATGGGCTCTACAAGCCAACTACTCCAAATTTTCTACCTAGAAAGCACCAAGATAGATGACAAATTATATAATGATCCATTCCAAATCAAGAGAGGTTAAGGAAAAATATAATGGAGACATAGAGTTTAGTGAGACAAGTTAAAATAACCAAGGCAAGGCATATTCAAATTTTAGAATATAGTGTCAAAAGTCGAAAGTCAAAGACTTAACAAATTCATTATTAGCCAAGCCATGTAATAGCCATGGACGATTGAGAAGAGAGATATCATGGTTAGAGAAGACATGGGACCACTCTAAGGTTGATTGAGGGAAGTGTTAAACTACACAGGAAACCCTATAGAATTCAAGTTTGGAGTGAAGTGCATAGTGTAAGAATTTCTCATTGAGTGAAGTGCATAGTGTAAGAATTTCTCATTTTAAAGAAACCTGAGGTTTATTTCAAAAGCATTCTCCAATTAAAATCTTGGTGTATATGATATGATTGTTATTGGTGTGTATATTTTTTTATGTAGTTAACATTGTTTTCACTTAATGAATTAAATCAATAGATATGACACACAAATTGAATAGACATAACAAAGGAGTTTAACTTTTTATTAGAGTTTTAAAAACTTGTTTTAAGTAGCACTAGGTGTTTTTGACTCTCCAACGGGATATGGATCACATAAGCTAGAGGTAAGTATATAATAATTTATTTATTTTATATGATTGTAATTATGGTATTAATAATTTTATCATGATATTTAGAGTGAGGTACCATGCTCCCATAAAGAGATGGAAGATATAAGCTTAATCACTCAAAAGGGAAGTGGAGTTGCCACCTAGGTTTTGGTAGAAATGGGAAAATAAAGAGGGATGAGAGAAGATGATAATTGTATTAAGGTATAATCTTCTTTAGTTTATATATTAGGTTTTATATAAGATTTTTTAAAGTTTGATTTATGCAACACATAAAACCAATCAATGAACTTAAACTATTGTTTATTCTCCTTTTATTATTTTGGTGTGTTAATTACTATTAAACTATTGTTTATTCTCCTTTTATTATTTTGGTGTGTTAATTACTATTTTCATAAAATAAAAGAGAGAGGAAAATGAAATATACAACCCTAATGATCCTTTCTCAACCTAATGTAAATATTGAATCACCAATAATTATATTTTATCCATTTCATTTGATGACCAAGTAACTAAGGGTTTATTTCCTCCCTAAGCAAGTAAAAGCCCTAAAATAGGTTTTAAACACTATAATCCTAATGTAATATACCCAAAATAGGAAGATACTTGGGATATAGATTGAACATAAACAATAAGAAATAAAATGATTATTAGGACCCATCCCATGTACATGCGAAGCACCCCCATCCACCCCCATCCTACAAAAGAAAACTTAGAAAGCAATCTTTAATAATACAAAACAAGAACCACAAAATAAAACACACATCTAAAACAAGTAGACAATCAAATGCAAGTGTGATGATATTTTGTGCCCCTAATTGATAAGGTTACCTCCTCTTCTACACACTTTTACTAAAGATATCTTTGAGATATGATGTAAGAATACCATATGTGAAGGGGCTTTAAGTTAAACACCCTAATCAAGAGAATCAAAGTAGCAAAGGAATTCCAAATCCAAGTGAAAAAGAAGACCATTTTCTAACTAGCTAGCTCTAAAAATTCCCCTTGCGGTTCTAAAAACTTGTTACACGATCTCTTCATGTATCATAGTGGCAGCAACTCCTTAGGTTACACCTGTCCATATCTCCCTTGATTTGTATTGCCAACTCATCAATTTTCCCATCTATACCTTCGTCAAACTGCTCCATGTAAGCAATGACCATATAAACAAAGGGCCAGGATAGTAAATTACCCAAATTCTCCATCTGTCAGACTGGCCAGGATGCCCAAATTCTCCATTGGAGGATGACCAAATTCTCCAGGATAGTAAATGACCCAAATTCTACAGACTGTCATTGTAGTTAGCATCGCTGAAGTCACCCAGGAACCCTCCAATTTTGATATGCATATGGATCTCCTTCAGTGTAGAGAGTATATCGGTGCAAATAAGAGCCAAATGCTACAATCAATTGCTCTTATTTTCCCAAAGATTCTATCATTGGAATCAATTCTGTCTAGAAGAGCCATGAGGTTAGATTTCTACACGACCTCCTGCAAATTCACCACAACTTTCAGTCTGCAGATCGATGTATCGATCATATTCAAACAGAAACTATCTGCCAGAATCTTGTTGGCATACGCAAACATTTTCATCAAAGATAGCATTTGCTTCCAACAATTCTTAAATGGTAGCAGAAGCAGTTTGTGAAAAAAAAACCTTGTTTGTGACACAAGTTCACTATCTAGCCATACACGCGTCCTTCGAATTAACGAGCCATATTCATTGCGGAGAGATTGAGTTGTCATAGAGTAAAGAAAGTGGCTCTGGCTAGGTTTATTCAAATGACAGGAATTAGGAGGTTTTTGATGTAAATATTGCGAGTATGAATATTTTTTTTGGCGATGACGATTCAAGTTACAAGTGACAACCAGTAGGAGTTGAGGATAGAGAAGGCGGGGGTCGAGACAACTGCAGTCGCAGAGGAAGTGGTTGTTGGGATAAAAGCGAGTGGACGACTGCTAGAGCAGGCACCACGTAACCAACCAGGAATTTCATGCAACGGGCATAACTGTCTGGTAATGGGGAGGCATGTCGATCAATGGGTAGAAATAGCTGGGAAATGCCCAGAAATTAATCATGATGCCTAGAGAAGTACTCAGGAAATAAAAAAAAGGATGCGAGTACCCCTCGGAAGCTTCGACCAGGGGTTTGCTCATTGCGTAACGAATCCGGGTAGTGGGACTTGGGTAGGTGATTCTGATTATTTTCGCCACGAAATGAGAGCGGAGATATAGTAAAGAAATGCACAGAGATATCGCAGATATCCAATAATATAACATAAATATATCAGAGATGCAAACATAAACACAGAGATATAGTAATACACGATTTCTATTAATGAAATAAATGTACAAACACTGTAAAAATACAGAGTGAAAGACTCGCTAGAATAGTGACAGCTTATCTCTGAGAAGAGATGTGACGGCTACTCGCATTTGCATGAAGAAGGTTACATTGAGACTCTGAAGGCCTTCTTAACATAATCAAAATCCAAAACCCTAACCCCGGAAGATGAAAAGCCAAAAGGTTTGTAGGCCCCGATGGGGCTAGTTGATACGTCAACTTCCCGGGGGTGTAACTTTTGCATACGATCTCCGTTTGGGGCACTCGATACACTGTTGGAAAGTTCTAACCAAGAAGAATGATTTTTTACTGGTCTAGGCCATTGCTTATGATGATCGTCTGGACCCCAAATCTCCAAAAAACGTCATTTAGGGCCTCAAAACGGCCCCAAAAGTTTGGAACCCGAAAAACTACCAAGATGGAAAACTGTTTTTCGAGCATGTGGAATAGGTGGGTGGCCACCAATATCCACCTGGATCAATCCTCCCTTCTTAGGAATCAATGGTCTCCATTACGTTGAGTTCTCGGGGGAGAGGGGGAAGCGTTTGTTGAATCTGAATCTTGGTGAGCTACTTGTCTTGTTGGAGACGTTGTGTTGCTTGGTTTGTGAAAGGTTGTCACGAACCTGTTACTGGCGGGGTTGAATCTGTTCAACCGATTGGGCTACATGAGATGTTTGTGTGCAAACGAAATATTTGCGCTTTGCTGCAGTCTTATCGACCCACTTCCGTTGGATAGAAGGTGCTTGGGCCGAGGCTGTAGTGGTTGTAGTATCCTCTTGTTCACCTTTTGAACAGATTGTGAAGAAGCTAAATTTTGTAGTATAAGATACTACCTTGCGACACTATTTAGGTGGGATAGTAGTTGGAATTACCTGTGGTATTCTATAGAGATGACCCCCCAAAGTAACAATGACACTACGGGGTCGAGACTCATAAACAACATGGTGTTTCCACAGATATGGCTGGCCCAAGAGAACATCACAGACATGTAGTGGGGCAACATCACATAATACCTCATCCTTGAAGGGTTGGATGTCGTATGACAATCAACACTGTTGGCTGACGCGGAGATCTCGTGCTTGGCGAAGCCACCCGATGTTCTATGGTTGCGGGTGTGGTGTTGTCAACAATCTCAACTATTTGACAACCTCTGTTGAGATGAGGTTCTTCTGGCTTTCGCTATCAACAATAAAATGCAGCGGGGTCCCCTTCACCCACATCTGTGAATGAAAAAGGAGCTCCCCCTCTTCAAGATCCGTTTGTTCTTCTGGTTGAATTTTTGCGGTCGCGACAATAGCAGTGGGGTCTGCGTTGATGATCTTTCTTTTACCAGTATTTTCAGAATGAGATTCTGAATCAGGGTTCAACTCCTTGTCTTTGATCTCGGCCACCAATGACTGTTTTGAGCGACATTCCTCGGTGTTGTGCCAAGGGCTTTTGTGGAAATCACACCATTTTCCGGTGTTCTTCTTTGTCTTCCCGTGACCCTTATGTTCCTGTGGCTTGGACTGGTTTTTGGGAGACTGTTTATTAGGGCCGTCTTTATCATAATTCGGTTGTTGCGGATTTGCAGACCCAAACTCCCGTTTGCTCTGGTGCTTAAATTAATGCACGATTTTAATAGCATATCGATAAGCAACACCGAGTGATGAGATGTCCAAAAAATCCATTTCAATTTGGATGTATCTGTGTAGAGCCCCACGGTATTTCAGAACCAAATGTCGTTCAAAGTCTTTGATACACAGTTTGGTGCGCAAGGTATGGAAGGTATTGGTGAACTCTAGAACTGCTTGGCCCCTCTCTTGCCGCAGTGTGGTCCATCTCATGTACTGGTCCTCATAGTTTCCAATAGGGTAATATTGTTCATTTACCACATCCACAAAAAAATCCCAAGTGGGCTCGATCCCATATATTCCAAACTCCTCTATGGAACTTTACTCCCAATAAGTTTCCCACCAAAGTTTGACATGGGGGAGAGCTTTAAGGAGTGCGAAGGTGATCTTTTCCCCGTCGTAAAAAATATGAACAAAGAAATAACCTTCTAACAGATTTAACCATTTGTCTATGGCATTCGCATCTATCTGACCTTCAAATACAGGAATATCAAAATTCACATGTACCTTGAAAGGAGAGGTGCTTCCAAAGTGGTTGTTTGATGAAGATGTGTTCGTTGCTATCGGTAGGCGTTGAAGGATGTGGGAAAAATTCTCCATCATTTCGTCCCTCTGTTGCGTGAGAGCTTTCTCAAGCAACAAATTGATAGGATCGTCTGCTCCGTCTTTTTTTTTTTCTTCCACCATGGAGGGTTTCTTGGGCATGCGAAAGCAATTATCTTCAAGAGAGACAAGCTCGAGACCCAACTTGCTATACTCGAAACTCGTTGGGGACATGCACTGAAAAAAACGATCAAGAGCAGCCTGCTCTGATACCACTGATCCAGATTATTTCCAACACAAAATGAGAGCAGAGATATAATAAAGAAATGAACAAAAATATCATGGATATCCAATAATATAACAGAAATGTATTAGAGATGCAACCATAAACACAAAGATACAATAATACACAATTTCTATTAATGAAAGAAATGTACAGAGATTGTAAAAATACAGAGTGAAAGACTCGCTAGAATGGTGGCATCTTATCTCTGAGAAGAGATGTGATGGCTACTCGCATTCTCAAGAATATGGTTACAATGAAGCTCTGAAGGCCTTTTTAACATAAGAAAAATCCAAAACCCTAACCCCGGAAGATGAAAATCCAAAAGGTTTGCGGGCCCCAATGGGGGTAGTTGATACGTCAACTTCTTGAGGGTGTAACTTTTGCATACGATCTCCATTTGGAGCGCTCGATACACAGTTGGAAAGGTCTAACCAAGAAGAACGATTTATGACTGATCCAAGCCAATGTTGATGGCTTTCGCTTAGGGCCTCAAAATGGCCCCGAAAGTTTGGAACCCGAAAAACTGCCGAAAAAATGCCAAGATGGAAAACTGTTTTTCGAGCCCGTGGAATAGGTGGGTGGCCACCGATATCCACTTGGATCAGTAGGGATCTGAGAATTTTATTTTTTATTTTTTATTGAGTGGCTTGCAAGAAATGGAAAACAACATAGTGACAGAGGACAAGGAGTAGGTAGCTCCAAAGGTCAAGCAACTGAAAGGGAGTCAACATTCAGGTTCAGGTGGGAAGGAACAACCTTCCAAGTCTATCTAGAAGCAGTCATGGTACGAGATGGTCATGTAGGATGCTCATGAGAATTATCAAAGGGAAGTCTTCAAAGACAAGTCTGAGCGAGATGACATAGATAACTTTCATGTTAAAGGGAGCAACCAATCAGGTGGTTTGGAGATTAGGCATGGTAGCAGATCTGATAGCGAATATAGAGCCACCTCTAGGTGGTAGAAGTACATTCCTCACTACGAGGGAGCATTGATGTATTTAGCATCAGATAGGTACTTCCACATAGGCTCAGTGTCTAGCATGTGGAAGTCATTCATAATGCCTCTCAGAAACTTAGGAAATTCACTTTACGAGTTTATTATTAAAGTGAATGACCTTTTATATTAATATGAGATTAATTAAGTTAAATGCCTAAGTTTGTTGGCATTAGTAACTTAAGTGAGTTGATTAAATCCTAGCTGTTATATCTAAAGTGAATGTGAGATTAGATCTCAGTCGTTGATCGCTTTGGAGAAGATCTAGGGTTTTGGACTTAGGTTTAACTCAATGTAATAAATGATAGCATAGGAGAGAGGATGAGACACACTAAGAGTACATAGGAGCAAAGAGGGATTCTTTGTTCATGTACTTGTGTCACACATATAATGAGGTGATCTCATTGAGTGGGTGAAGAGCATTTCATCCAAGTGTGACAGGGCAGGGTTGAAGAAGGTTGCAAAGGGGTAGCAAGGGAGACAATAGCTAGGTGGGCTAGGATATTGTTTCATTGTATTCCTTTGATGGGCCATTATCCCAGAATGAGAGCCCAAGATTTTAATGAATAAAATCAATAAGGTATTGGTTTTCCCTTAGGGTTTTTTCTAGTGGTGTTTACCTAAAATCTTTGTGCAATGTGTTTGGTTTTATGTTAATGCTTCCATTGTAATGTTTGGTTAGAACCTAGTTGTGCATTTAATAAATAAAGTGATTTTATTTCGAGTTAAGTGTCAGGTGCTAGGTTAAGAGAAATTAACATATAAGTAGTGTCTATGTTTTTGGAGGTTTGAAGGAGGCAACTAATCCAAACAATACGAATAGCATGGAAGGTGGGAGGTGAAAACTCGATCACAAGTGAGTTGTTGATTGGACAAAGTTTTGATGTTTCAGAGAGAGGAATTTGAGACATTTTGGAATAAGATTTAAAGTGCATACTATAAGCATTTTATTTTTATTTTTAATGAGACCTATAGTTTATTGCCTATAGGGTCCTTTGGTAAAAGATATTATTGTTCATTATCTGATTGGTGATAGTGGTTTTTTATTGTTGTTAGAATTATTATCGCTTAGTGAATTAACTTAGTAAATATGACCCACAAATTTTATAGACACAAGGGACAAGTTTAAAATTTTTATTGGAGTTTTCAAAATATGTTGAGTACCATTAGGCAATTTCCCACTAAATATGACTCAAAAGGTATCATGGAAAATTTCCCAAGTTTTTTAGAGGTTGTAAGCAACTCAAGAATGGGAAAATATTTGAGGAAAGAAATATTCCAAAAGATACAATATTCTAAACAAAAAATATGAGATGAGAATGAAGAGTTGAGAATAAAATCCAACAAATTGAATTTGAGAAAGAGAAGTTGTAGATCAAGGTATCCAATAAAAAAAATATCCTTAGTAACATAATGGACAAATTGGGGAAATATGTTCAGTTCTTGGTAAGTGTACAACCCATTACTATAAAAGTGAACAATCTTGAGAAAGAGAATATCCAAGACATGGAGGATTTTTAGAAGGAGTTAAATTCCCAAAGAACGGATCTTGGCCAAGATTCAAAGAGGAGTTGAAGTGGTGAAAAAGGGGAGAGAATATGTTGTCTCTACCCAAGATGGAAAATCCATGATACATGAAACTCTAATAAGCACTTCACCATATGATTTTGTTCAAACTGAGTCTATTGTTAGTTTTGATAAATACACCAAAGGAGTTGGTTCCAAGTGTTTGAAGAAAATGGGTTATAATGAACAAGGTCTTCGAAAGGGCATCTAAGGCATGGATAACACCATTAAGGTAGTGTTGGCTCAAATTAGTAGAATAGGTTCCAAAGGGTTGTCTAACAAATGGGTTGTAGTCTATCATCGACATATCAATCCCTGAGGATAAGGAAGGTCTCACCCAAGATGGATTTCCAAGACTTTCGATGGATGGGATAAATCTATAAAGGACAATTGAAACCATCTCTACCTTCATAGTCTAACAAACAATAAGATTATAACACATGTGAAACTATCCATAAGATTATAGAACATGTGCAACTATCCATAAGATTATAACACAGGTGCAAATATCCATTACTTTGAATAATATGAAATAACAAGGGAAGACTATATTGAAATAACAAGGGAAGAATATATTGCAATTAGAACACATCATCAAAGCACACCATCAACACAATAAACAAATTTTGAAATGGGGGTATTATTTTATTTATTTTCATAAAAACAAAAGTATCATTACATCACTTACCATTTCTCACAGGAGTCACAAGTTAATACAAAACCCTAACTCTTGAACCCTTTAGAGGCTAAATCCTTTACATATTTATGCTTGTGCTCTTGGAGGTTGAGGTTCCTTTAGGTCATTTCCTTATTGCTAGTGCAGTAAGATGATATGTTAGTTGAATATTTCTTTGTTCTTCAATGTTTTGTTGTCTTATTTTAGATGGCTCCTCAAAACATGGGATATCCTCATGATTCTCTGGCTCCTACCTCTTGTGACCTATGTCTTACTTTAATATTTCCAACTAATTCTAAGTCTAAGTGGCATCATGTATATCCTATTTCATGAGGAGTTAGTTCCACCATGTCTTTATAAAAAAATGACGGGGCCAACAAGCCTCAACCACACTTGTTGAATCATCCTTCAGTCAGCTCTAGTCTCCATGCTCTAATGCCACCCCTAATTAAGGGGCCGACTTTGGAGACATTTGAACCACCTATGTTTGGAATAGTTTAAATGTGGTGACCATTTGGATAGTAGTAGTTGAGTAATGGCAATGAATGATTGAGGATTTTCTTTGTGTGGCATCATTGGCTTGGATCTTTGGATTATGTTCCACTTTGTGTCTACAAAATTATCTAGGCATTTCAACTATCTACACTTCTTAATGGATTTGGGGCATAAATAACACAACTCTTAATATACCTTGCTCATAACTTGGAAGAATTGGTCCATTTCTTCATCCAATTTATCAATTTCTTCTTTCTTTTGTTGGTGGTCTGCAAGGTCAATTGTGGACTCTATTTCTACTTGTAAATTTATAATTATTTGTTGCAATGTATTAATTGGTTCTTCCCTTTGTCACTTTATTTTGGAGTAGTCCATCATGGTAGAGTAAACCTTAGTTATTTGTTTAGTTTCAACTCGAAGTTCTATTCTCTTTTGTTCTAGCTCTAGGAGCAATGGTCCAATGCTCTCCACATGATACAAAGCTTGTTACCTACCCATGCCTAGGGGTAATTGGAGGAGATCATATATTAAGGCCTGCAATGGAGAACATGATCTACACCATAATGATGATGATCAACATGTCCACAAATGGAAACCCAACAACCCCCCTCATTTTCCTCCCAACACAGATCAACCAAGGCTCATCACATTCAATCAACCCAAAGTATAGGAGATGGTAATATATTTTCACCATGAGGTATGTTAGTCCTCATTTCATGCAAAATGTTGTACTTAATTTTCCAGGCATGTGAATGAGTATCTTTGGTCGAAGTTGGATAACGGATTACTAGTTTGGGAAATTGTGTCAGTTGCCTTGTTTCACCTTGGTGGTCAAATTTTTGTCCCTAGTCTCGTGTTGTCACCACCCAAGGAAAGGGGTAATACTGGGGGGCCTCCCAAGGGTAACATTCCTCTCTCTATCATAATTGACACTTTCCACCCTGAATCCCCTCATATTATACTAAAATTCGACTATGGTTCATTCTCTCATGCGAAGAGGGGCTGACAACCCGGAGGTTGTTTCACAACTACTATAAAAGAATAAGAAAATGATGCTAGAAAAGAAAGTGGACATAGAAAAGCAGGACCACCAAAGTTGGTCCAACTTAAGCTCTACTCATTCAGTGATTTCCTCAGCCCCAAAAAGGGTAATGTTAAAGCTTGGAAACCTATAAAAAAGGACCCGCAAATTTGAAAATTATAAATGAAAGCATGGAATAGAAAAAGGAAAAAAGGGGTTTGGAAAAATTTGGCACACAAATATTGGATAACTCAAGAGCAAGCGCAACCTCCACAAATGCACTCATAAAGATGGATTCATAACACCTTAAACCATTAATGTTACGAGGAAAATCTCTCTATGGCTAGGGTAAACCACAACAGACAGAAATGACTGCAGAAATCAAATCTATTCTCAAGTATGATATGTAAACAAATATGCTAGCAAGATAACAGGCCTACCTCATCCAGACGATTGATGAAGTCCACCATTGAGCACTTGACCCAAAGCAATATACCTGCAACTAGTCCTCAACAACCAAGCAAAGCAAGCATATGGTGATAATAAATGATGTTAGCACATTCAATAGCATAATCCATTAATAAACATGACAAATACGCCCATGGAATAATAATTAAAATATTTGCAAGATATCAATTGGATGGGAAAAGAGTATTTCTATTAATATATGATCAACAGAAGTGAAAATGTTACAGAATTCTGTGTCGGCATGGTTCGGAACCGAGAAACTAAGTTCCTTCTAGCTGGGCCTCCACCACTTCAATCCTCCACCAAAGGAAAGCTCAAAGAAGAGAGACAATGAAGTTCTCAATCAAATAAGGGAAGAGCTTGGGGGCTAAACACTGTGTTCAAACTTAATGGACAAAGGGATGCAGACTCAATATGAAGTAAATAATTTATCCAGAGTAACTTTGCTGTCAAAGTTGGATTCTTTCTCCTCTTTTCCATAGCTCGAAATTAGCCCATTTATAGTCTTCAAATGGAACTGAAGGGTTGATTCAGAACATTTCTAGTATATGGAAGGCCAAGGATCATAGATCTCATGTCGTGACATGGAAACCCGACACTAATTTTCATTTTTGGGCACAAATCCCGATGTACACGGGTTGTAGTGGTGCAGCCTACGTATACGCATGTTGTATAACAGGCAAGGTGCATACATGTGGAAAAATATGTATTTTTGGCTCTAGGATTTACAAGCAGGGATGATAAGTTTGCATAGGGAAATGGAAAGAGGCCTTATGTGCAAGATTGCATAGGGCGAGGCAAATCTTGCTATAACAATGAAGTAAGCCCTGAACGATATCATTCTCATACTTAATCTTGGTGGGTTTTTAGTTTCCCTCATAACTCTCAGGACCTATCCCTCTACCCAGGTTATTTATTTCATGTCTATGTGGCACACCTAATTGTTAGGACCACACAATGTACCTTTTTGCCCATACTTTTTGCCACCATTACACTCTTGTTCACTCACATTTAAACTCATATTATCACTTTATCCTATCTTTCCAAAGGTATACAATGTCTCTTCTCTTTACTATACGTTTAATCTGTTTTGCATATAATTTTACATCATTCTCGTACTTAACCATTGATTAGAAATGTATAAGTGCTGAAACAGTTCAAACTACAGATTAGCATTTGAGGCCTGTTGCTGAAACAACAACTCACAGAAGCTGTTACACAGTCCAGGGTCGACGATGCTGAAACACAGAAGCTGTTACACAGTCCATGGCCGATGATGCTGAAACACAGAGAAAGCTATTACACAATCCAGGGTCGACGATGCTGAAACACAGAAGCTGTTACACAGTTCATGGTCGACGATGATGAAACAAAGAAGCTGTTACACAGTCCATGGTCAAACGATGTTGAAACATAGAGGAAGTCGTTACACAGTCCGCGGTCAACAACAACTCACACAGATTGACTACAACAGCTGCACCGTGAGCCAAGCACCAACCATCGCTGCTACCTGAGGAGTGCTGAAATAGTCAGAACGCAAATCCCGTGGCTGAAACAGCCCGCGATTTGCGATGCCGAAACAACATACAGAAAGAGTTGTTACTCCATCCATAACAGCAACACCTCACTCAACACTCGTAATAACATTCTGTTGTGGGAGACTAGGATATCCTATTCCGGTTTAGAAAGTCGATTTGACTAAGAATAGGACTCAGATATACACCTGTAATTTTTGATCAATTGTATCGAAGGGATTCCCTCTTTAAATAAGAGGAAATCATCATTCGAAAGGATCTCCAGTTTTTGTACTAAGAAAGATTTACAGAGAATGACATACTTCAATTCCAGATTGTAATATGATACATTGATAGATGAATAAAAGACTGTTTTGAGCATCCTTTTCTAGCCTCTTCGTTTCAGGGGAATCTTGCGAGAAGGGAGGGCCCACCTTCTTCACAAGATTCACCCATTAGCTTTATAGTGTGCTAGTATTATTTCTGTTTATGCTTTGATGTAAAATCTGTTTTGAATCACTACTTTATTGAAATCTGTCTTGTTGCTACATTGTTTTCATATAATTCGTGTTTGGGTAATTGTTAATCACTCTAGTCAGCAATCCTGTGTGATGAATTTATGAGTGTGTTAATCAGAGACTTGTGCTGAAGGTTCTTGCTTGGGAATTAGGGTCCTGTTCTTTGTTAGAAATAGTTAGCTTTCAATTACTGTCATGAGTGTGTTAATCAGAGACTTGTGCTGAAGGTTCCTGCTTGGGAATTAGGGTCCTGTTCTTTGTTAGAAATAGTTAGCTTGCAATTATTTCATGAGTGTGATAATCAGAGACTTGTGTTGAAGGTTCTTTCTTGGGAATTAGGGTCATGTTCTCTGTTAGAAATAGTTAGCTTTCAATTACTATAATGAGTGTGATAATCAGAGACTTGTGCTGAAGATTCCTGCTTGGGAATTAGGGTCCTGTTCTCTGTTAGAAATAGTTAGCTTGCAATTATTTCATGAGTGTGTTAATCAGAGACTTGTGCTGAAGGTTCCTGCTTGGGAATTAGGGTCCTGTTCTCTATTAGGAATTAGTTAACGTGTGCTAATTGTTTCAGTCAAACAATGAGTTCATAAAGGGTGATGATCGGAAATAGGTACTGAAGATTCCTGCTTGGGAATTAGGGTCCTGTTCTCAGAGTAGTTAGTCTTTCCTATTGCAACATCTTGTTGTCATTTTAATGTAATCCAGGATTCTTCAATTAGTCATTTCTTTGAACTTTGAGCTCTGCAATAGGTAGATTGCTTTTCTGTAATTCAAGTTAGAACTTCAGTTCATTCAAGGCAAGTGTGATTAATATAGTTTTCTTTACTACAACCCTAGGTTGCTTTGGAAATTGAGCATATATAGTGCGTGGTTACCTTTGAAATAAACAGACTTCCCTGGGTTGACAATTTATGTAGCACTTGATTGTTTAAATTAAATAAGCAATTATAGTGACCAACATTTTGGCGTCGTTGCCGGGGAAGGTAATT
>ML790006.1:36835-75756 GCA_009831015.1 Picea engelmannii | reverse complement strand
TGCAGATATCGCTAACTACTTGGTTGCAGGGAAGTTACCACCCCACCTATCCCACCGAGAGAAAAGAAGAATCATTCAACAAAGTGCTCGGTATAGCTGGATAAGTGGGTGTCTTTTCCATATAGGGTCTGATCAAGAAATCCGAAGGTGCATTAGAGAAGATGAGATTTATGATCTACTAAAAGCTTGTCATGATGGCCCTTGTGGAGGGCATTTTGCTGATAAGAGAACAACACATAAAATTCTCAGGATGGGGTACTATTGGCCCTCACTTTTCAAAGATACAAAGAAATATGTGCAGGCCTGTGATAGCTGCCAAAGAGAAGGCCAACCTAATCATAGAGATGAAATGCCATTAAACTCCCAGATAGTACTTGAACCATTTGAAAGATGGGCCTTGGACTTTGTAGGACCCATCAATCCCCCATCCAATAAAAAAGTCTACATAGTGGTCTGCACAAACTATATGACTAAATGGGTGGAAGCCAAATCACTCCACATAGCAACCGAAGAAGCAGTTATAGATTTCTTACTTGAAGACATCTTCATCAGATTTGGAGTGCCAAGAGAATTAGTTACAGATGGAGGACCTCCTTTCACTTCTCATGGTTTCAAAGCCACCCTTCAAAAATATCATATTTAGCATAGAATGACTACAGCATACCACCCCCAAGCCAATGGACAGGTGGAAAGCACAAACAAAGTAATAGACTCCATTCTCACAAAAACAGTGAAGGAAAATAGAAAGGATTGGTCTTATAGGCTCCCTGAAGCATTATGGGCCTACAGGACTACCTGGAGAAATACTACAGGATTCTCTCCTTATGAATTAGTTTATGGAAAGAGTGTTGTCTTTCCTGTGGAATTTGAATTAAAAACCTTAAGGACTGCTTTAGCTGTCAACCTTGATTTGACCGATGCACAGACAGCCAGGTTGCAACATCTTAATGAATTGGATGAGAAAAGACCAGATGCCATTCATCAGACAACTATAATCCAACAACAAAGATCAAAATGGCATGACAAAACTATCAAGAATAAGCAGTTCCAAAAAGGTAATTGGGCCCTACTGTATGACTCTCGCTTCAAAGAATTTCAAGGGAAGCTGCGTACAAGATGGCTTGGACCTTACGAAGTAGACACTATTTTTCCCAATGGAACAGTAAGGCTCCTCACAATCGATGACTCCAAAACACCGTTACTTGTAAATGGTCATCGGCTCCGTCTGTACCAGCGCCCTATTTCCAAAGAATATTTTAAGGCCACATGTGTGGCAGACTCCCATTACCTCTTTTTAGAGGGGACTTCTACCCCTCATTGCAATTAATTCTTTTTAAGTTAATTTTTTTTAGTATTAGACTAGATTTTATCTACTAATAATCCCTGTCAAGAAATACTATGTTACAATCAATTTTTGCAGATTCTCGATCAAAGCACAGGCCACTAGGAAAGGACGATCCCACTTCACAAAGAGACAAGCGTTTCCATTGTTGAAACACCACTGTTCAGCGAATTTTCCACATTCTTCATTGCTGAAACACCACTGTTCAGCGACTTTTCAACTTCCCCATTGCTGAAACACCACTGTCAGCAACCCCACACCGTTTTCCCTTATCATTGTCAGCAACCCCACACCTTTTTCCCTTATCATTGTTCAACAACCTTTCACCATTCTCCCCATTGTTGAAACACCACTGTCCACAACTCTTTGCTCTTTCTTCATTGTTGAAACACCACTGTCCAGTGACTTTTCCACCTTCTTCATTGCTGAAACACCACTGTTCAGCGACTTTTCGACTTCTCCATTGCTAAAACACCACTGTTCAGCGACTTTTCGACTTCCCCATTGCTGAAACACCACTGTCCACAACTCTTTGCTCTTTCTTCATTGCTGAAACACCATTCACAACAACTTCTCGCATTCTCCCTATTGTCGAAACAGCACCATCCAACAATTGTTTCACCCTTTTCTTCCATTGCTGAAACACCATTGTTCAACAGTTCCTCACATTTTCTCATCGATGAAACAAAACCCTCTAGCAATTGTTTCACCCCTTTCTTTTCTGTTGCTGAAACACCATTGACAACAACTTTTTGCTAAAGTCTGGCAATTCTTCACAGTTCCCATTGACGAAACAATACCGTCCAACAATTGTTTCGCCCCTTCTTCTCTGCTGCTGAAACACCAACTCTTCAATATTATCCGTCAACAAGACTTTGTGCTCTCATATTTCATTTCGTCCTTCCAGCCAACAAATCCTTGATACAATTCATCTAACAAATCAAAAATCTCCGCCACGACTACTGTAGAATTATCGTGGACAGGCATTATATTTTGTTTGCAGTACGAATTAGAAGGTAAGGCGAGGTATGTAAATTTTATGTAATAAAGTTAAGCTATAGTTAATGAGAATATTCCAAATCATTATGACCACTCGAGTGCAATTGATGCAGGAGCATCGCCCACGTCAAGAGAAAGCCAGCGCGAAAGTGGAGGACAGCTGGACAAGCAGCACAAATTTTGAAAACCACTTTGAAAATGTTGCGCAAATCTTAAATGAGTCATTTAAGAGGAGGCACCTTTGTATATTGTAAATGGACCTTGAGCAGATAGCTCTCGTCCTTAGTTAGATGAGGCATTTAATAAACTTAATGTAAAGTAGATAGGAATTAAATTCTAGATTTGATAGCTTTAGAGCGCAAGAGGGAAACGGGATATAGACACCCTCATTGTACATTGTAACATTAGACAGAGCATTCAGAAGAGAAGAGCATGCAGAGAATTGTATGAAAACACACATGTACAAATATTTGAATTAATAGAAGAAAGCTTTGATTCAAATTCATGGTTTGTGTCGTTTCTCTGTGTATTGATGTTATGCTCATGAATTTTTGCTTCCTGTTATACATTTGCTTTTATATGATGTGTATGTGATTTCATGGTTGAGTTGAAGTCTTAGAGAAAGAGTGAATGAGTTTCAATTGTTTCTCTAATTGAGCCAGAGGATTCCTGCAAGGAGTGCAGTTGAATTGTCCGCAAGGAGTGCGTTGACAGAAGGGTTCAATTAGAGTTAGCTTTTGTTCTCATTCATCTCAGAAGTGAAGATTTGGCACCAGAGCCATGCAAGGCATGTGTAGGGTAGACGAAGACTCAGAGTTGCGATTCTGAGCAGAGGAATCGAAGACTGCTGCAGCAAGTGTGCGCAGAGTCGACGAGCTTCAACACTTAGACGTTGTTGGAGATTTGCTGCAAGGAGTGCGTGCAAGAATTTCTTTCTGGGAGATTTGAAGTTGTGAGAAAATCTCAGGAAGGATAGGCCTTTGAGTTCGTCGAAGGACGGTATAGAAAAAGTCATGCCTGGAAGGCTTGCAAGGAAGAAACGTAGGTTGGCGAACAAAGTCTTGTGGAGAGATGCTTCTTGTTGCAGATTGTGTAAAGAAGAGTGGACGGTCAGCATTCTCCTAGGAGAATCCACAAGCTACCGTGGATCATTAGATCTCCCAAGAGTGCGAGAAAGATACAGTGAAAGTGTGAAGGGGTTCGAATCTCAACGTGGATCGAGCCGTTGATCCAAGCCAGTTAGGGCCGTTGGATCCATCGCGAGATTTCCCATCGGGGTTTCGCGAGAAAGGAGCGGAAGATTTGGCCATGGAAATCGCGATAGTGCGAGAAGCGATATCCCGAGAGCTATGTAAGTAGTGTGGGCTGCGGGAGTTAGTGGAGAATAGGTGGCACCAACCATCGGGATCTTGCCACGAGAAGTTCTGAAACTTGGGCATTAGGATTCGCGATTCCGCGAAGTCCGAAGTCCCGATATCGGTGTTTCGGCACATCGCGTATCGGAGGTTGGAAACTCAAGCGTTTGGTGTCGCGAGTTGCGAAGACGCGATTGAGCGAAGTCCTGATAAGCGGAGGGAGAAAGTCAGCGTTGACTGGCGCATCAGGTCTCGGGGATTCGAGAGCCTAGAGATAGACAGTGAACTCGCAAAGTTGCGAGTTCTGATTTCCCGACAAGTGAACAAAGGGGAAGTCGCAAGAAGGAATATGTGGGTAGATATTTCCCGATAGGGAAATAGAAGAGTGTTGACGTTCTTCGGGCCGAGAGGAAAGAAGGTCCTGTGGAAGCGGATGTGCTCCGAGGAGTGTGGCTGCGTCAAGTTTGGTATTAGAGCCTGAATTTTGTCTGTATACTTCAGGCGAGAGAGGCAGGAGGAGATAAGAGAAGCACTCTGATACACACGTCAGGTTTGGTATCAGAGCGGGAATTGTTCTTTGCTTTCTGTAGCAGAGAAAGAGAATTCGCCATGCCACCAAGGAGAGAGAGACAGTCACCTGATCCAGAAGATAGGGAGGTGCGAAGAAGAGGCAGACAAGTAGTCAATCTAGAAATAGAGAGACAGATGAGAGATCTCCGAGCAAGACTCGAAGACATGGAGACAGTGCAGAGATGCACAACTAGTGCAGGGGATCTTAGTGATTCCGAAGACGAGATGGAAGCTGGACATGAAGAAGAGGTCACAGCAGACGATGCATCAACCGAGCGGTTGATCAAAGCTATCGCCAGGATGGGTGCGAAGGCAAAAATGGACATTCCAGTTTACGAGGGAAATCTGGATGCCGAGGAGCTGCTAGACTGGATTAGAGCTCTTGACACATACTTCGATTATGAAGATATCGAAGAGGACAAGAAAGTCAAGCATGCAGTTATGCGCTTGAAAGGACATGCAGCATTGTGGTGGGACGAGCTACAAGTTGACAGACGCTGCAAAGGCAAGAAGAAGATCAAGAGTTGGGATCGAATGATTGCGAAGATGAAGGCAAAGTTCATCCCAAGAGACTACCAAATTACTCTATTCAGGAGAATGCAGAACCCGAGACAGAAGCTGATGATAGTGAAAGAATACACTGAGGAGTTCTATCGACTAAACATCAGAGCAGGTCATCGGGAGAGCGATGATGAGAAAGTTGCTAGATATCTGAATGGTCTGAGATATGACATTCAGGATGAATTAAGCATGCTAACCATCCGAACGGTGGAAGATGCTTACCAATTGGCTCTGAAAGTAGAGGAGAAGCTGAGCCGTAAGCAAGGTCAGTGGGGCCGAGGCAGAAGTCAGCCCAGAGGCAAGGCAGTTGCCCAGGATAAATTCCAGAAGCCCAAGGAGGAATGGAAGAAACCTCAGGGTAAGGTCGAAAGAGGTGGAACCTCACAGAGAGGGCCACATGTTGAATAGAGAGGGCAACATAATGAGCAGAGTGGAGGATATGCTGATGGCAATACTTTTCCTCATACTAGAGGTAGAGGAAGAGGCCGAGGTGGAGTAATCACATGCTTCACATGTGGAAAGAATGGGCACAAGTCTTACGAGTGTCCAGAGAAAAATAAGGACATCGAAGAAGCTCACATCACCGAAGAGCAGAGGCGAGATGTTGAGGCCAAAGATGCAGAAGGCGGAAGATCACTTATGATGCATAAAGTCCTTTTGACACCTGAGAAGGAGGTGAAAAGCTCGGTTCAAAGGACCAGACTGTTCAGAACAGCTTGCAAGACCAAGGATAGGGTGTGCAAGGTCATTGTTGATAGTGGTAGCACGGATAATCTCATATCCACAGAGATGGTAGAGAAGTTGGAGCTGGAGACGACTGATCATCCAAGCCCATACAGAGTTTCGTGGCTACAAAAAGGACACCAGGTAACTGTTACAAAACAATGCTTGGTTGAGTTCAAAATAGGTGGGTATAATGATAAGATCTTATGTGATGTTATTCCCATGGATGTATGCCATCTATTGTTGGGTAGACCATGGAAATATGACAGAAATGTGATTCATGATGGGAGAATGAACACATATACCCTAGAGAAGAATGGGAGAACCCATATGTTGCTTCCAATAAAATATAAAGAGGTGAAGCCAGAGGTAAGCAACACAGTACTTCTCATGAGTGGGAAGGAACTTCTTACAGAGGTGAAGAAGAAAGAAGATCCACGATTCTTTGTGGTCAGAAAACCGAGGATTATTCTGACTAGCACAAGAGTGGATGATTTACCAGAAGAGGTTCAGGAACTGCTGGAAGAGTTCGCTGATATTATAGTGGATGAATTACCTCATTCGTTTCCCCCGATGCGAAGTGTGAGTCATCACATAGACCTCATACCAGGAGCTAGTTTTTCTAATAAAGCCGCGTACAGGTTGACGCCGCAGGAGAATGAGGAGGTCAAGAAGCAGGTCCAAGATTTGATGGACAAAGGATTGTTCCGGGAAAGGTTGAGTCCATGTGTTGTACTGACAGTGCTCAGTCCGAAGAAAGACGGAGGCTGGAAGATGTGCACCGATTCAAGAGCGATAAATAAGATAACCATTAGATACAGGTTTCCACTTCCAAGAATGGATGATCTGATGGATTGCCTGAGTGGGGAAAATTATTTTTCAAAGATAGATTTGAAAAGTGGATACCACCAGATTCGCATGAGAGAAGGCGATGAGTGGAAGACAGCTATCAAAACCAACGAAGGATTGTATGAATGGCTAGTCATGCCATTTGGCTTGACGAATGCGCCAAGTACCTTTATGAGGTTGATGAATGAAATCCTGAGGGAATTCATCGGAAAATTTGTCATTGTTTATCTAGATGATATACTGATTTACAGTAAGTCAGTGGCCGAACACCTGAAGCATTTGGCCATACTGATGAAGAAACTACAGCAGGAGAAGCTGTTGATTAATATGAAGAAGTCCTCGTTTATGAAGACGGAGCTCATTTATTTGGGTTTTGTTATTTCGGTTAATGAGTTGAGGATGGATCTGGATAAAGTAGAAGTGATCAATAATTGGCCATCACCAAGAAATGTGTTCGAGGTAAGGAGTTTTCATGGTTTGGCTAGTTTCTACAGAAAATTCATCAGGAATTTCAGTGGAATTAGCGCAGCGATGATGGACACGGTGAAGAAGCGGCATAAGTCTTTTCATTGGACAGCTGAGGCTGAGAAGAGCTTCAATCTGTTGAAGCAAAAGATCACAAAGAAACCAGTGCTGGTGTTGCCAGATTTTCTGAAAACATTTCAGGTGAAATGTGATGCCAGTGGGTTTTCCATAGGAGCGGTCTTGAGTCAGGAAGACAGGCCGATTGCCTATTTTAGTGAGAAGTTGGATGAAGCAAAACTGAAATACTCCACGTATGATAAAGAATTTTATGCTATCATACAGGCGTTAAAGAAGTGGAGGCATTACTTGCTCCCAAAAGAATTTGTAGTGTACAGTGATAATCATGCATTACAGTTTGTGACTCAACAGGAGAAGTTGAATCAGAAACATGCAAAATGGGTTGAATATATGTAGAATTTCACTTTTGTGATTAAACACATTTCAGGTACTACTAACAAAGTGGTTGATGCTTTGAGCAGGAAGTGTTTGATGTTGCAGGAGTTCCGAGTCAAAACTTTGGGTTTTGAAAACCTCAGGGACATGTACGCAGAAGATGTAGATTTTGGAGAAGCGTATGAAGCAACTGAGAATCCAGTTCTCAGAGACAGAAGTCCTTGAATAGATTATATGATCCAGGAGGGATTACTATTCAGAGGCAGTCAACTGTGTATTCCAAAATGCTCCATGAGGGAGAACCTATTGAAAGAAAAACACAGCGGAGGCTTGGCAGGACACTTTGGCCACAACAAAACATTCGCGAAGCTGAGCGAATCATATTTTTGGCCAGGGATGCGTGCAGATGTCAAGAGGTTTGTTGACAGATGTCGAGTTTGCCAGCATTCAAAGGGAAGAAAGAAGAATGCAGGTTTTTATCAGCCATTGCCCATACCAGAGAGGCCATGGGAGGCGATAAGCATGGATTTTGTATTGGGATTGCCGAGGACGCAAAGAGGTGTTGATTCCGTCTTTGTAGTAGTGGACAGGTTTTCAAAAATGGCACATTTTATTCCATGCCAAAATACCAGCGATGTGACACACATCACAAATCTATTTTTCAAAGAGATCGTTAGACTACATGGATTTCCGAAAAGTATAGTTTCGGACAGGGACACAAAATTCATAGGGCATTTTTGGAGGACCTTCTGGAAAAATCTAGGAACTAATCTGGTGTTTAGTTTTTCTTATCATCCTCAAACAAATGGATAGACAGAGGTGGTCAACAGAAGTCTGGGAGACTTGCTGAGAAGCTTGGTGACAGAGCACCCCAGCAGTTGGGACCACATATTGCCACAGACAGAGTTTGCATACAATGATTCAGTGAATCGGAGTACAGGTAGAAGTCCATTTCAGGTTGTATATGGGATGCAGCCGAGAGGAGTTTCTGAATTGCGAGATTTAGAATAGACTGCGACTAGCAGTGCTAGTGCAGAAGAGTTCCCTGAGGCGATGAAAGAACTTCACGGGAAGGTGAAGCAGTGATTGTTGGATTCGAACCAGGAGTACAAGCGCAAAGCAGATCAGCATCGGAGACAACTTCAGTTTGAAGTTGGCGATCTAGTTCTAGCACACTTGAGGAAAGAAAGGTTCCCGAGGGGAACATTCAATAAGCTAAAAATGAAGAAAATCGGGCCATGCAAGGTCTTGAGAAAATTCGGAGAAAATGCGTATGAGATTGAGTTGCCGGATGGCATCGAAATATCTTTGATATTTAATATCGTAGATTTATACCCGTACAGAGCTAGAGAAGTAGAGACTGGAACCGAGGAACCAGTGATCCAGTGGGTGAAGCAATTACCAGTTGCAGAGAAGTCGCAGATGGAATGCATACTGGACAAGAGAGTGGGTAAGAAGACCAGAAGAAAGGAATACTTCGAGTATTTGGTCAAGTGGAAGGGCCGCCCAATGGAAGATGCCAGCTGGGAGAGCGAAGCAGAAATATAGAAGCATGGATAGATCGTGCAGGAGCTCATGGACAGGAGCCCATGAAATTTTTCAAGCGAGGGAGTATGATGCAGGAGCATCGCCCACGTCAAGAGAAAGTCAGCGCGAAAGCGGAGGACAGCTGGACAAGCAATACAAATTTTGAAAACCACTTTGGAAATGTTGCGCAAATCTTAAATGAGACATTTAAGAGGATGCACCTTTGTATATTGTAAATGGACCTTGAGCGGATAGCTCTCGTCCTTAGGTAGATGAGGCATTTAATAAACTTAATGTAAAGTAGATAGGAATTAAATTCTAGATTTGATAGCTTTAGAGCGCAAGAGGGAAACGGGATATAGACACCCTCATTGTACATTGTAACATTAGACAGAGCATTCAGAAGAGAAGAGCATGCAGAATTGTATGAAAACACCCATGTACAGATATTTGAATTAATAGAAGAAAGCTTTGATTCAAATTCATGGTTTGTGTCGTTTCTCTGTGTATTGATGTTATGCTCATGAATGTTTTCTTCCTGTTATACATTTGTTTTTATATGCTGTGTATGTGATTTCATGGTTGAGTTGAAGTCTTAGAGAAAGAGTGAATGAGTTTCAATTGTTTCTCTAATTGAGCCAGAGGATTCCTGCAAGGAGTGCAGTTGAATTGTCCGCAAGGAGTGCATTGACAGAAGGGTTCAATTAGAGTTATCTTTTGTTCTCATTCATCTCAGAAGTGCAGATTTGGCACCAGAGCCGTGCAAGGCATGCGCAGGGTAGACGAAGACTCATAGTTGTTATTCTGAGCAGAGGAATCGAAGATTGCTGCAGCAGGTGTGCGCAGAGTCGACGAGCTTCAACACTTAGACGTTGTTGGAGATTTGCCGCAAGGAGTGCGTGCAAGAATTTATTTCTAGTAGATTTGAAGTTGTGAGAAAAGCTCAGGAAGGATAGGCCTTCGAGTTCGTCGAAGGACGGTATAGACAAAGTCATGCCTGGAAGGCTTGCAAGGAAGAAACGTTGGTTGGCGAACAAAGTCTCGTGGAGAGATGCTTCTTGTTGCAGATTGTGTAAAGAAGAGTGGACAGTCAGCATTCTCCTAGGAGAATCCGCGAGCTACCGTGGATCATTAGATCTCCCAGGAGTGTGAGAAAGCTACAGCGCAAGTGTGAAGGGGTTCGAAGCTCAACGCGGATCGATCCATTGATCCAAGCCGGTCAGGGCCGTTGGATCCATCGCGAGATCGCCCATCAGGGTTTCGCGAGAAAGGAGTGGAAGATTTGTCCACGGAAATCGCGATAGTGCGAGAAGCGATATCCCAAGAGCTATGTAAGTAGTGTGGGCTGCAGGAGTTAGTGGAGTACAGGTGGCACCAACCATCGAGATCTCGCCGCGAGAAGTTTCGAAACTTGGGCATTAGGATTCACAATCCCGCGAAGTCCGAAGTCCCGATATCGACATTTCGACACATCGCATATCAGAGGTTGGAAACTCAAGCGTTTGGTGTCGCGAGTTGCGAAGATGCGATTGAGCGAAGTCCCGATAAGCGAAGGGATAAAGTCAGCGTTGACTGGCGCATCGGGTCTCGAGGATTCGAGAGCCCAGAGATAGACAGTGAACTCGCGAAGCTACAAGTTCCGATTTCCCAACAAGTGAACAAAGGGGAAGTCGCGAGAAGGAATCTGTGGATAGATATTTTCCGATAGGGAAATAGAAGAGCGTTGACGTTCTTCGGGCCGAGAGGAAAGAAGGTCCTATGGAAGAAGACGTGCTCCGAGGAGTGTGGCTGCGTCAGCAATCATTATTAGCCGCACTTGACGGGGGGGGAGGACATATCAAACTTTTTACACCATCATTTCACACGAATCCACCACCGTCGTTCCTATTTTACTACCCTTTCGTTCGTCTCACCACCATTCGCATACCTTCACTCGAAAAAATTACTCTGCACAGAAGCTATTACTCAACTCTTTGACGGTGTATTTTACCGAGCTGGTAGCTATGGGAGGCTCTGTTATATGACATGAACCCGCCACAACAACCCTGTTAGAACTGTATCCAGAAGCTTATCAAATTTTTCTGCGGGCAGGATGGCTCAGTTATTTTCAGAGACTCCAGGGATTTGATCAACAACAGGTTCTTCAATTTGCTCAAAATCTCCAGGGAGATCATTCCATTGTTCAAGGGGTTCGAATCTCAGTTACAGAAGAGGATATAGCGCAGGTTTCGGGTCTCCCTACCAATGGCACTCGCCTGTTCAGCCGCAAACATATCATCCTGAATGCCCAGTGGGACTTCCTCTCGCCAGAGGAACAAATCGAATTCAAAGGCCGAGGTGTCCGACTTAGCTCTTTGCCGCCCCCATGGTCGGAAGTTGCAAAATTCGTCAAACACTACCTTACCTGCGAAGGCCAATACCAGGTAGTCTACCAGCACGATTTTATTCTGTTGTCTCATTTACGGCATAATAGATTGGTGAACATCCCTTATTATCTGCTCGGTTGTCTCAAAAATATGTCGCACTACAGTAAAAAGGCTAAAGACCCCGCCCTTTCACTCACCCATCACCGTCTCGTCCAACTGCTTATCCAAAAGAGTTTTGCCTAACAAAAACTTCCACTAAACAACCCTCCTATAGACCCCCAGGAAGCCGCTGAAATTCCTGAAAATCTTCAGGAACAGCAACCACAAAACCCCCCAGACTCTCCAGAACTACCTAATAGTCCTCCTACAGAACTAGTCAGTCCAATCAACCACCCTACCATACCAAGCCCGCCCCACACCTTACCAGAATCATCCACTCCTGCCCTTCATATTCTTAGCGATGATTCTGAGCCAGATAATTCTCCCTACCCCATCATTGAGGAAAACCCCCCGCGAAAACGAAAGCAAATTCCTTTCTTCCCTCCCTTTTTACAAAGAAAATGAACAAGGGCCTCAATAAGGGAAACCACTGCTACCACTTCCATAGACCCCCAACCCATCTGACTAATACCCCGTACACCTCCAACCTCCCAAATACCGGAATCTTTGCCTATTCCACCCTCAGGCACTGAAACACAAGAACCAGATGCCCAGGGTGTTGCGACATCATCTGTTTCAAATCAAGTAGCTGAAACACAAAAACTAGCTACCCATTCCGTAGCTGAAACACAAGAACTAACTACCCATTCCGTAGCTGAAACACAAGAATCGGCTACCCATTTAGTAGCTGAAACACAAGAACCAGCTACCCATTCCGTAGCTGAAACACAAGAACCAGCTACCCATTCCGTAGCTGAAACACAAGAACCGACTACCCATTCAGTAGTTGAAACACAAGAACCAGCTACTCATTCAGTGGCTGAAACACAAGAACCAGCCATAGCTGCCACACAAGAACCAGCTATAGCTGAAACACAAGAACCAGTTGCTGATATTGACACTGAGATACAGGAATTAGAGGTCCAGGGTGCCACAACACTACTTTCCTTACATCAACAAGCTGAAACACAAGAAGCAGCTGCTGATCCTGTAGCTGCTCCACAAGAACCAGCTAGTGCGGTTGTGACTGCTACACAAGAACCAGTCACTCTTCAACCAGAACCAACAATGGCCTCTGTTTTACAAGAGACTGAGTTCCTAAAGTCCGAATTAGAAGCCTACAAGCAAGAGCTAGCCATGGCAAAGGAAGCCTATGAAAATGAAATTAATTTGTACACCCTAGCTCGCACAGCGGCCATGTTAGAAGGAACTACAATAGAGAATCCGCATAGAGAATATATGTGCTGCCAATGTGGAGATATTTACTATCAAGCAGGTTACAAAGTAATTCAAATCCCAAATCCAGAAGCTTCCCCTACTCCTTCAACTTTCGCAGTCAAGGAAGAAGAACCTGTTGTTACACAAGAACCAGCTATAGCTGTCACACAAGAACCAGCTACAGCTAAAACATAAGAACCAACAGGACCTCCCAATATTAAGACTGAGCCCTGCCCTGCAACAAATGTCAAATTTCAAACCCCTGCTTTTGTTAACAAAGTCGTACAAACAATGCCTATTTAGGAGTTTTCCCCTCCCAGCCCGATCACTATCCACACTTTTGTTGAACAATCTAATCAGACCTTACCTCACCCCACTACTTGCAACGCTGAAACACAAACTCAGCCATGGGATGAGCAGGCAGTAATACAGAAATGGAAGAACGAATATGCTGCTACATAGGCCAAAAGCCTGCAAGAGCATAGACAAATCTGGATAAATCATACCTATTCAAATTGGGAAGCTTTAGAGAAAACAACCCAGGAAGCTCGTGCCCTTAAGAAACAGAACAAAGAGTTGAAAGGTAGATTGGCCCTAGTATTTGACTTGACACAAAAGCTATTGGCTACAAGGAAACCTTCCTGCAATTACTCTGTGTTCCTTATGGAACGACTTACATGGTTTCAGATCAAATCAATCACAGAAGGCAGACCCCATGCAGTACTACACCCAGCAGACTTTGTCAAAACCTTTGCAGAAGCCTTTGCTAGGGATCAACACCTCCTTTGTGAGGCATATTTGCATAACGAGGCCATCCCCGAGAACAGACAGTTGAACCTTAATCCTCTTGTTGGAGACATCCAGATTCGGGCATTCACCTCCTTTCTCCACAATCAGATTTTGTGGTAGGATGACTTCCTGGCTGCCAAGCACAATGAAGACAACCGCCTTCTCTGGATAAGACCAAAACCACAGCATGCAGCCACCTTTGCCACAGAATATTATCAGTTCTTAAAGAAACCAGGGATGACTGAACATGTTTAGCAATTACAATCAACAGTGCTTCAGGATTGTCAGCACTTTATCAGAGCCACAGAGATTGCTGCCCTTTAGGCAAACAACTTGTTTTGGCAGCAATCCACTGAGAAAAGACAGGAACACAATCCTTTTAGCCTTGCTAACCTTGAGATAGCAATCTCCAGGGTACCCAACTACATCCAGTGTGTTCAACAATGTGCCGAAAGTTGGATAAGGTACCGGTTTTATTTTCCTATCCTCTGGTTTCCAATAGAGAGATATCAAATCCATTATAAGTTGCCAAAGAAGACAGAAATAGCAGCTTGGCAAAGGTTACAACGTGTCCAAGGGTTCCGAATGCCAACAGACAGTACCTCCCACAGCTACTGCTTGAGTAACTTGCATGCTCAGAGTAGGTATTCAGACTCTGATTCAGAGTGAAGTTGCATGAGGACATGCAACATTTTAAGTTGGGGGGGATGTTAGGACCACACAATGTACCTTTTTGCCCATACTTTTTGCCACCATTACACTCTTGTTCACTCACATTTAAACTCATATTATCACTTTATCCTATCTTTCCAAAGGTATACAATGTCTCTTCTCTTTACTATATGTTTAATCTGTTTTGCATATAATTTTACATCATTCTCGTACTTAACCATTGATTAGAAATGTATAAGTGTTGAAACAGTTCAAACTACAAATTAGCATTTGAGGCCTGTTGCTGAAACAACAACTCACAGAAGCTGTTACACAGTCCAGGGTCTACGATGCTGAAACACAGAAGCTGTTACACAGTCCATGGCCGACGATGCTGAAACACAGAGAAAGTTGTTACACAGTCCAGGGTCGACGATGCTGAAACACAGAAGTTGTTACACATTTCATGGTCGACAATGCTGAAACACAGAAGTTGTTACACAGTCCATGGTCAAACGATGCTGAAACAAAGAGGAAGCCATTACACAGTCCGCGGTCAACAACAACTCACACAGATTGACTACAACAGCTGCACCGTGAGCCAAGCACCAACCATCGCTGCTACCTGAGGAGTGCTTAAACAGTCAGAGCACAAATTCCGTGGCTGAAATAGCCCACGATTTGCGATGCCGAAACAACATACAGAAAGCGCTGTTACTCCAGCCGTAACAGCAACACCTCACTCAGCACTCGTAATAGCATTCTGTTGCGAGAGACTAGGATATCCTATTCCGGTTTAGAAAGTCGATCTGACTAAGAATAGGACTCAGATATACACCTGTAATTTTTTTATCAATTGTATCGAAGGGATTCCCTCTTTAAATAAGAGGAAATCATCATTCGAAAGGATCTCCAGTTTTTGTACTAAGAAATCTTTACAGAGAAGGACGTACTTCAATTCCAGATTGTAATATGATACATTGATAGATGAATAAAAGACTGTTTTGAGCATCCTTTTCTAGCCTCTTCGTTTCAGGGGAATCTTGTGAGAAGGGAGGGCCCACCTTCTTCACAAGATTCACCCATTAGCTTTATAGTGTGCTAGTATTATTTCTGTTTATGCTTTGATGTAAAATATGTTTTGTTGAATCACTACTTTATTGAACTCTGTCTTGCTGCTACATTGTTTTCATATAATTCATGTTTGGGTAATTGTTAATCACTCTAGTCAGCAATCCTGTGTGATGAATTTATGAGTGTGTTAATCAGAGACTTGTGCTGAAGGTTCCTGCTTGGGAATTAGGGTCTTGTTCTCTATTAGAAATAGTTAGCTTTCAATTACTGTCATGAGTGTGTTAATCATAGACTTGTGTTGAAGGTTCCTGCTTGGAAATTAGGGTCCTGTTCTCTGTTAGAAATAGTTAGCTTGCAATTATTTCATGAGTGTGATAATTAGAGACTTGTGCTAAAAGTTCCTGCTTGGGAATTAGGGTCCTGTTCTCTGTTAGAAATAGTTATCTTTCAATTACTGTCATGAGTGTGATAATTAGAGACTTGTGCTGAAGATTCCTGCTTGGGAATTAGGGTCCTGTTCTCTATTAGAAATAGTTAGCTTGCAATTATTTCATGAGTGTGTTAATTAGAGACTTGTGTTGAAGGTTCTTGCTTGGGAATTAGGGTCCTGTTCTCTATTAGGAATTAGTTAACGTGTGCTAATTGTTTCAGTCAAGCAATGAGTTCATAAAGGGTGATGATCGAAAATAGGTACTGAAGATTCCTTCTTGGGAATTAGGGTCCTGTTCTTAGAGTAGTTAGTCTTTCCTATTGCAGCATCTTGTTGTCATTTTAATGTAATCCATGATTCTTCAATTAGTCATTTCTTTGAACTTTGAGCTCTGCAATAGGTAGATTTCTTTTCTGTAATTCAAGTTAGAACTTCAGTTCATTCAAGGCAAGTGTGATTAATATAGTTTTCTTTACTACAACCCTAGGTTGCTTTGGAAATTGAGCATATATAGTGCGTGGTTACCTTTGAAATAACATACTTCCCTGGGTTGACAATTTATGTAGCACTTGATTGTTTAAATTAAATAAGAAATTATAGTGACCAACACTAATATGGTTGGATGAAGGAAAGGTTGAAGAAGGAGCCACCCTCTTTATGTTGAAGTTGATCAAGGTTTGTTGGTCTATGATCTTATCTATCAGGTTCTTATATGACAAAAGGTATGGTTTTCTATATGTCTTGAAGTTTTCATCTTGATGTTGTGGTATATTCTTTGAGGCATATCTTGAAGGTGTTTTGGCACATGGATAGAGGAATAACTTGGTGATTTTGGGCATATGATTTGAGGGAAATGGTGCATGCTTTGTTGTACATATTGGAAATTTTGGTACATGATTGAGGCATGTCTTGGTTATATTTGGCATATGTTGTGAGAAATGTTCTCGGTGATCTTGGAATAAGTCTTATGTGGTTATTGAGGTGGATTTGGTTTTGATGATAACGATGTATCGATATCAGTGACAATAATAATGATAGGTTGAGTCTCCATTTATATTCAATGGAGGAAGGAAGGGGAAAGGAAAGGGATTTGTAGTTTCCTTCAGGTTTGAGCTTGTAAACTAGGGGGTTGGATCCTCCTTCCAGTCGGAGCTGGAGAATATAGGAATTTGTAGTTTCATTCAGGTTGGAGCCTGTAATATTCCCGTGAATGTAATCTTCTGATATATAAGAAATCATTTTTGTGGTTTTCTCCCATTTGGATTTCCACGTAAAATTCTTGTGTACTATGTATTTGTGGTTACATGTTTTATTGAATGCAATCATAAGTGATAAATTGTTAATATATTAAATGCTTGCATATTGTGATTAAAAGTGCTAAAAAGTGCCTAATATTGATTCACCCCTCCCCCCCGCCCTCTTAGTATTCCAACAATTGGTATTGGAGCAAGGTTCTTCAGAAACATTCTAACCACTGGAAGGTAGATCATGGAGTGCACTAAGAATGGAACACCAATGTTTGATGGTCATAACTATTCCTTCTAGAATATAAGGATGAAAACATATTTGCAGGCACAAGGATTTTATGTTTGACAAGCACTCGTAGATGGATACAAGGCACTTGCCACTCCCCCAACAGATAAAGATGGAAATAAACTTTTTGAAAACAATTTGAGGGATACAAATGTTATTCTGAGTGGCATGGATAGCTCAGTATATGTCAAGGTTATGCATTGTGACTCTGTAAAGGATACTTGGGACATACTTCAAAATATTTACGAAGGAGATCCCAAAGTCAAAGGGGCCAAGCTACAAACTTAAAGAGGTAAATTTGAACAACTGACGAAGAAGGAAGATGAAGACATTGCAACTTAATTTTCTGCGAGTTGATGAAATAGTGAACACTATTAAAGGCTTAGGAGAAGAAATTAAAGAACCAGTAATTGTTCAAAAGGTACTAAGGTCTCTTCCAATGAGATTTGATCCTAAGATTTCATACCTAGAAGAAAGAGCAGTTCTTTCTACGTTGAGCATGGATGAGTTACATGGAATCCTTACAACTTATGAAATGAGAACAGAGTAGGATAATCCATCAAGGAAGGAAGCAACTTTCAAAGTATCCAAGAAGAAAAAGAAAAATAAGCAAAAGTCAAAGTCAAATTGTAGTTGCAACAATGATTCAAATGAAGATGAATAAATGGAAAACTTCGTAAGGAAATTGAAGAGAGGAACTGGAAAATACAAAGGTATGCTTCCTTTAAAATGTTTTAATTGTGTTAAAATTGGTCATTTTGCTACTAAATGTCCTTATGCTAAGAATATAGATAGTGATGAAAAAGAAGCTCCCAAGAAAGAAAAGAAATATTAGAAAGGAGACAAGAAAAGAAAAAAAGAGAAATTCTTTAAGAAAAGTCTATACTCAAGAGAAGACAGTTCCTCATCAGATGAGGATGATGATAGTGACAGTGACTCGGAAAGAGTACTATTTATGGCACATGAAAATTATGAAGAAGATTATTAAGAAGATTATTAAGAAGAAGGTGAAGTAGATCTTGAAGCAGAACTAATCACATTAAGGAAGAATTGATCACTCAAGGAAGAATTGATCAAGGAAGAAAAATGAGTCACTCAAGGAAGAATTGATCAAGCTAAAGGATGGTTCTCAAAATCCCAACTTTGAAGAAGTCTAATAGATTATTATGAATCTAAAGGTCCAAGTAGAAGAATCTATAAGGATTGAAGAAGCGCTCAAAAACTAGTTGGAAGAAAAGGAGAAAATGAAGGAAAGCTTGGAAGCAGAAATAGTCTCACTAAGGAAGGAAATTCAGAAAAAATACATGCAACAAAACAACACTAAATATTGGATGAAATCATCAACAGTCAAAGGGCATACTATGAAAATTCTAGACTAGGACACAAACAAATGCATACTGAGAATATTTCGAGCTCCATGACGACGGGAAATGAAGTAGAACAAAGGATTTATGGAGAAGCCATTAGAGGTACCATCAAGAAGGAAGAATGAAAGCCTTCAAAGGAGAACATTCGGGAAATGGAGAGAACTCAAGAAGAACATTACAGAGGAACTGCACCACCTAGAAGATCCAGAACTCAAAATCGACAACCAACAATTGAAAGAACTCAAGAAAAAGATTACAGAAGAGCAACAATATTTAGAAGATCCCCCACACTCAGGTACCAAACCATTTTTATTGGTTTATGTTATTCATGTAACAATTTTGGGCACAAGGCTATAAACTATAGAGCCTATGCTAAGAACATAATAAACTATGAAGGCTACTCTAAAATTAATCATCTTAGAAAGCCTCATGAAGCATATAACAGAAACTATAATGGTTTTTTATCATTAAATAATGAAGTAGAATGCTATAAATGCAACAATTTTGGACACATGGCCAAACATTGCAGATTTAATGTTCCTCCAAAGGAACCAAAGCAGGATTTCAACAATTGTGAACCATCAAGGATATAGAAAAAGAAGTAGGATAAACTGAACATTGAAGAATGTTCAATTGCTCTACAAGCCCAAAGAACAAAAAGTGATTGGTGTGTTGATAATGGTTGTTCAAAGCATATGACAAGTGACAAGGACATGTTGTATCTCTAAAGAAAGAAATATATGGATTAGTTTTGTTTGGCAATGATAACTCAACCAAAATTATAGGAAAAGTCACAATCAAGTTTGGAAGTAAAGATGCCATGGAAGAAAATGTCCTACTTGTTGAAAATATGAAGCATAATCTGCTAAGTGTGAGTTAAATGTGTGACAGGGACATACACTTCTATTCAACTCAAAGAAATGTGAGATAAGGAAAGAAGTATCAGGCAAGTTGGTTGCGACAACCATAAGGACTCCGAACAACATATACATATTAAATGAGATCGGACAGGAAATATGTTGCTTGGGAAGGGAAAATGAAAGTTGGACTTGGAAAAAAAGAATGGGTCATATGAACTTGACAATCTTGTAAGAATCAACAGAAAGGAAGCGGTAAGAGAAATGCTTGAAATTTCAAAGCCAACCAATACTATATGCAAGCATTGTCTGCATGGAAAACAAACAAGAGCAAAGTTCAAAACAAAGGAATACTCTACAAATAAATCATTGGAGATTGTACATAATGATCTATGTGAACCAATGAGAATAAAAGGGTTGAATGGTGAACAATACTTCATGCTACTTATTGATGATTTTACAAGAATGATCGCAATTTGTTTTCTCAAGAAAAATTCAGAGGCATTCAAATGTTTCAGGATATTCAAAGAGATGGTTGAAAATGAGTCTGTTTTGAAAATCAAATGCTTGAGATCATACAATGGAGGTGAGTTCACATCAAAATAATTCATGGTATTTTGTGAAGATCATGGAATAAAAAGGCAATTCTCAACAGCTAGGACACTTCAGCAAAATGGAGTCATTGAAAGGAAGAACAAAATTGTACATGAGATGGCTAGAACCATGTTGAAATATTCCAAGTTGAGTAATATCTTTTGGGTACAATCAATACATACAATTGTTCATATCTTGAACAAATGAATGCTTAGAAGTAATGGTGACAAGATTCCATATTAGCTATGTAAGGGAATACCGATGAATTTTAATCACTTTAGAGTGTTTGGAAGTAAATGTTACATAAAAAAAGAAGATAAAAGGATTGGAAAATTTGACTCTTGAGTCAATAAAGGCATATTGGTTGGGTACTCAAGCAAAAGCAAGGCATACAAATGATACAACCTAAGACTCAACAAAATAGTGGAAAGCATCAATGTAAATATTGATGAAACAAATGTGTTGAAGACTAGAGAAGAAAGCGGAAATTTAAAAGAGCAGGAATCAGAACCAAAAGAAGAAGAGGCAAAAGAAGAAGAAGAAGAACAACAACAACAACAAGAGAAGCAACCAGAAGCAGAACAAGAAGAAAACGACAAACAAGGTCTTCAAATGCCTTCTAGGAAACCTAATTGTCGGGTTCAGAAGAATCATCCACTAGAACAAATTATTGGAGATAAAAATGCAAGAGTAGAAACCAAGGGAAGCAAAGGGGTAAGTACACCAGAATAGAGACATCTATCACTAATATCCACAGTTGAACCAAGTAGCTTTGAGGAAGCCATAAATGATGAAAATTAGGTCAAGGCTATGGAAGAAGAACTGAATCAAATAGAGAAGAATGAGACATTGGAACGGGTTCCAAGACCCAAGGTCAAAAATGTTACTGGTACAAAATGGGCGTTCAGAAACAAACTAAACGAAAATGGACAGGTAACCAAAAACAAGTCAAGGTTAGTATGCAAAGGATATGCTCAAGTTGAAGGAGTATATTTTGAAGAAACTTTTGCTCATGTTGCCAGAATGGAAGCAATCAGAATGATCTTGGCCTATGCATGTTCCAAAAGAATCATAGTATATCAAATGGATGTAAAATCACCATTTCTAAATAGAGAATTAGAAGAAGAAGTCTACATTGAACAACCAGAAGGGTTTCTACTGTCAAAAAGATAAGATTATGTTTTTAGATTGAAGGAAGCTATGTATGGACTCAAGTAAGCTCCTAGAGGCTAGTATTCAAGATTGGACAAGTACTTACAACAACGAGGATTCAAAAAGGGTAATGCAGATAGAAATCTCTACACAAAATTGGATAGGAACAACATGCTTATCATAGAAGTATATGTGGATGACCTCATCTTTGGAAGTGGCAATGACAGGTTGAGTAAGAATTTTTCCAAAGACATTCAGAATGAGTTTGAAATGTCCCTACTTGGTGAGTTGACTTTGTTTTTGGGACTCCATTATATATCTCATATAGATGAAGGTATTTTCATTTCCCAAACCAAGTACATCAAAGAAATGTTGAATAAATTTGAAATGGAATATTGCTAACCCATAAATACTCTTATGGTGACTAGTTGCAAGTTGATCAAAGATGATGAATCTAAGGAAGAAGATCAAAGACTCTATAGATTGATGATTGGAAACCTACTCTATGTGACATTCTCAAGACCAGATGTGATGCAAGTAATTGGACATGTTGCAATATTTCAAGCAACAACAAAGGAAACTCATGGTGGAAGTAAATATGATCTTCATATATCTCAAACGAACAACAAAGTTTGTATTTTGGTATCCGAAAGGGAATGAGCTGACTATGGTAGCCTACACAGATGAAAATTGGGTAGGAAGCATTGATGATAGAATAAGTACTAGTGGGGCAGCTTTCTACTCGAGTGATTGTCTAGTGTCCTGGTTAAATAAGAAGTAGTGCTCAGTATCCTTGTTTACGACAAAAATATATTGCAACAACAACATTTTGTACTCAAGTCGTCTAGATGAAGAAAACCCTGCAAGACATACAAGTAAATTATTGTTAGCACTGAGAGTCACACTTAGACAGTTGTAAGTGCAATCCCAATACCCATCAGAATATGAAAGATAAATGTTTATAAAAGGTGGCAAATGGATGGAAAACTCATAAAATAATGTCAATCACAGATAACTCCATACAATATACACCAGCAAATAAGGCCTTGAATAACTTCAGATCGGGTTTAAAGAGATAAACTAATTAGGTGGAAGACTTGACAAGAAATGTGTAATATGTGTATCATCTACATCAAGTAACAATAACACACATACGAAGAAAACTCTCTGAAATAAGAACTTCTTAAGATCAAAGAGAAAGACTCTGATATATTTGTAAACAATATCACAATAGATCCTTTATTGCAACAAATATACATTTAGCCAGATGAATCATTCAATAGACTATAATCAAAGTAAGATAGCAAAAATATGATAAAGAAGCAATATTGATTTCCATTATCCAAAGTGTCTTAGGTCAGGTCCATACAATAGGAGATACTCTCTGCTACATAGAGAATATAAAAAATATGAGTCCTCTCTCACACCATTCAAACCTCTCCTCAGTCTTACAATGTATGTTTTATATCCTAAACTACCATTGACGGGTTTACAAGTTGAATAAAAACTTCCTCATAGGATCCATGTGCCTAAGGAAAGCGTGGCAACAGGTGTACAACAGAAAAGCAATACATTGTTATTTTCCAAGATGATGTTGGCAACGTTTGCAACATCTTTTTAAAGGATGATGATGTGTCCATTTGAGTGAATTATCTATAGACATGTGGCCTCCCATATCACAACTGACCTTCAGAAGCTAGAACACATCTATATTGAAATCTGACAGCTTTATTTTCCCCCAAAATCCCCAAAAAACTGAGTTCGCAGTGCTACGATGCAAATTGTCCTAAAACAACCAATTCGCAGCACCAGGAGCTGCGAACTTTCCTATAGTGGCATGTTTCATGTTACCAAATTCTTAACATCCCATAACTCTATCACGTGTCCAAAAATGTTGTAAACTTTATAATCTTAATAATCTTGATTAAAATAAAACACCCAAATTGATAATCATGGTTTACAAAACATAGTAATCACCAAAAATGTTGTAAACTGCATGAAACAAGAAATTTGACCAAAATTGATGCTGGTTATGGAGGCTCAATATATTTATTTATTAATTTTGGAGCTCTCCTGGTAGAAACCTTGGCGAGCATGTCTAGGTTTATCTTGGCCAATTCTTCTTTAAAAGGTTGTAGTTTTGCCTTGAATTTCCTGATTTGAGCTTGATGAGATCTATTCTGCCTATAGATATTTATGAGTTGTCTGTGAAGTGGAAAGAATATTTTGGCCAAGAGCTTGGCCTTGTCAATAGTCTCATGGTACATTCCCATCATCCCCTTAAGCTTCTTCCTAGAATCCAAGTCTTCCTTCTTCAATTTATAAGCTTCAACTCTTGCTTCCTTGAGCTGCCTCTTGAACCTCTTAAAGGTGGGATTGCTTTCATGTTGAGGAGTAGTGATATCAACAATTTCAATGGGATGCTCAAAATATTTGAATTTACCTTTCCTCTAGGCTGAAGTTTATGTTACATCATCCTTCACAGGGACATTTTTCTTGGTTGTTGCTCTAGTAAAAGGCCTCCTAGGCTTAACCTTGTCTACAACAATGGGCGAGGGGAAAAAATTATTTCTTTCTCTTATGCATGTGGATTTGCTTGAAGGAACCTCCATAGGAATAGGATCTTCCATGGGTGAAGCTTCTCTATATGAAGGTTGTGAAGGCCCTTAGTGGTTTCAACTTCAATTGGGGTACTATTCTAACTGATAACCTCTATAGGCACATTGAAATTTTTCTTATGCTAAAAGCGGAAGGCCAATCCCCTCTATTTTATATGCCAACTTATAGAATGGATACAATTTGTTTCCATACTTCTTTTCCTCAAATGGGTTTGCAGTGGACTCCAAGTTCTGCAGAACCTATTCATATTTATCATTCTAAGCTATGGGAAGAAAACATCAAGGAGCATTTTTATGAAATATTTCATCACGTTGTTATTCCTCTTCACCAAGAATTATTTGATTCTCTACCACCCAAGATCACAAATCAAGCTATGCACAACTTAGATCAAATTGGTGATTGGCATATTGAAGAAACATTTTCCTATTTTAGGGTTTATGGGTGTAATTCTCCTCCTCATGCCTTGCGTAAATTTGCAGAGAAATATCCTACCAAATAGTAGGTACAGGCATAACTAAATAATTATACGCTTCCTCCAAGAGAATTTGGCCTACGTTTCTTGTGCATATAGGTCCATATACTATTTCTAGTGTAATCCATGCCAAAATAGAAGCTATGGAATTAAAAGATATCAATTTGTCTTATATTGAACTTAAGAGGCGTGACCTTTTAAAAAATTTAGATGAACATTGCCTTCTTATTGGTGTAAAGAGATATGTTCATGAAGAATCTCCTTGTGATAATATTTTCAGGAGAGATATGTCTTATCAAGAAGTTTTGCAGAGAATTCAAGGCCTCCCTAAGCATGCACTTGATGGTTTATAAAATTTCTATAAGGCAAGAAGGATTTGCTTCCCATTGATCCTCCAAAAAGAGTATACAGAACAATATCCTAGGACTCAACCAAAGACACAATTTATAGTATCTCAGACAGACAAATCAACAGAAAAATTATCTCAAATGCTCAACCCTTCCCAACAACAGATGGAATCCCAGCCAAACTAGAAAATTGTCGAGGTAATTTTAGAAGTAATATTAGAAGAAATATGGATGCCTTGACATAGTTCCCAAGGTAAATCATTATGGATGCCTTGACATAATTCCATAGCGAGGAATCATCTCAGGAACAACACTACCTACATAAAACTCAAAAATTATTAATGCCCTTTTATTTCAAACTAAGCATTGACCTTTATTGTTACACATTATTTTCGTCATCCCTATGACCTTTACTAATGTAAACCTGTCCTTTGTCTTTAGAAGGATCAGTGGCCCAAATTCATAAAGAAAGAAGGGAGAAGAACTTTGCTTGAGAGAAGAAATTGTATTTTCCTTTGTAAAAACCCTATTAAGGAAGGTCGTCGTAGGCTACACTATATATAGGGTGCGACGATACCTGATCGTCGCCCCCTGCTCTAAATCTAGGCTACAACGTCTCTGCAGGCTACACTATACTTAGGGTGCGACAATTTTCGTACGTGGGAAAACGAGCATCTTCTCGATGATTCTAGAAGGAGAAGCTTCTATGGTGAGGTGGCCTCTGATTGGTTTGGATCTTACTCGCTTTTCTGATTTAGTGGGATCATCCTAACCTCCTCACCGTATCCTCTTCAACTTATAAAAAGAGAGGAGCTCTCATGGGAAAATTTAGTTGGCTAGAGCTTGTAGATTGGAAATTTGGCTTGAGATTGTTGGCTTGATTAGATTGGCTTTGAACTTTGCTTTGTCAAGATAGATTGTGAGTGACTTTCAGATCTATAGTCACAAAATCTGTGGATCAGAAGTGTGTGGGAAGCAAGGAATTGTTGGAAGGGATCTTACGACATCAAGGCTTTGGTTGTAATCTCTCTTTCTATTATTTAATACAGATGCACTTTTCTTTCCTATATGAATCTTATTTGTCCATATTGTATGATTCCTTGATCACATACATAGTTTCATATCAAGTAGGCTATGTTATTCTTGTCTTTGTTGGCTTGTGTTCCTTTGCAAATATTTCTCCATAAGCCTTACGACGGAGCTTGGATTGCATTGACAAAGTCAGATCTTCGATATTTAAAAGGTATGTCCTAGATCCATTTCTCATTTGATAATTGAAATCTAAGGAAAGAGTAGTGTACTGTCTTGTTTTGTTCTAGTTTCATAGTGAAGCTAGGGGGATTGATTTGTGTCGGCACTTAACAATTAGCCCGATACATTTATGAATAAACTATGTCACTCAAAGTATGCATGGGTATGGAGATGCAAAAAAATATATAAAGCATGGCATGGATGCAATGAGTGTCGAGTTTCTTGCCACAAAGAAAAGAGTTAGTGGAGAGCAGTGGGGACAAAGTGTTGGAGGAGAAATCTACATACCTCATCACAATGTAGCATAAGGAAAGAATACACTCGCTACCTGATAAAATTGTGTTTTAAATATAGAGATAGCTAGAAATTTATTTTGCATCAGAGTATATATAGAATAATGGTTGACCATTGGTTGACCATAATCTCAACATTTAACTCGTGGTAATTTGTTTGCAAGTCTTTAAGCCGCTAGAGACGTTTAGTTGTGAAGCACTCAAATAAATTAGGTTTAGTTAATTTATGTTATCAATAATTTAGTTTGTTATTTTTTAATTTTGTCATGCTACTATCAGGCAAGGAACATTTTATTTGATCACAAGGAAATCAAACCATGGAGACTCTGGTGTGAATATACATTTTTTAATGCAAGGAAAATTTTACTTTATTTTTTTCCACTTTTCCATTTACAACGTTAAATATACACTTAATAATTGTAGTGGCACCAGGGGTTCTTTCCCTATTTCCACCACTAGTGAAGCTAGGGTTGTTGACAGGGACGGGCTGAGAAAGTCCCTTTGAGTACAATATTTTCATATTTTAATGGGGACTAAGAATTGAAATGGTATGAACTTGGAGATCTCATTGAATTTCCTCTGGGGATAAGTAATATCTCAGGTAAGTTTGAATGGTTTTGAATTCTTGTTGTTTTGTGGGGTCTCAATCAGTGCACCAATTATACTGGAACTTGTAAGTCCAAAAAATATTCATAAAATGCATCTTGTTTGTTATTTAGTTGTACAAAATAATTGAAAATAATTTTAAATCATTATGGATTCCTTGACATAATTCCCTAGCCAGGAATCATCTCAGGAACAACACTACCTACATAAACCTTTGAAATTATTAATGCCCTTTTATTGCAAACTAAGCATTGACCTTTTATGAATAACCTATGTCACTCAAATTATGCATGGGTGTGGATATGTAGAAGAATATATAAATCATGGTATGGATGCAATGAGTGTCGAGTTTCTTGTCACAAAGAAAATAGTCAGTGGGGAGAAATGGGGAGAAAGTATTGGAGGATAAATCTACATACCTTAGCACCATGTAGCAGAAGGAAAGAACACACTTGCTACCTGATGGACTTGTGTTATAAAGATAGAGGTAACTAGAAATTTCTTTTACATCCAAGTATATATAGAATAATGGTTGACCATATCCTAAGCATTTAACTCATGGTAATCTGTTTGCAAGCCTTTAAGACGCTAGAGACGTTCAGTTGTGAAGCACTTAAATAAATCACATTTAGTTAATTTACATTATCAATGATTTAGTATGTTATTTTTTAATTTTGTCATGCTACTTGTTAGTACCATCTTTATTACTTCCACTAATTTAGCAAGTTGAAGGAAGAAGTCAAGATTCCAGAGCCTCTGAACAATTAAGAGTGATCTCACTTCAAGGAAACTTGAATAAATGGAAAGAAATCCATGCCCTTGTGTGCATAAGAAAAAATTGAAACACTCAGGCACTTATCGGAGGTGAAAAGGGGCCCATCCCGCCCTAAAAGGGGCCCATCCTGCATCATAGAACCTAGATGCTAGTAAGAAGGTGGAGCCCGATCGATCTGATGGTTTTTGAGAAGCACATCGATGGTTGGGATCTCGTCGTGCCACAAAACATGCACAGGTGTTAAAATACTAGGCCATCGGCCCCCGAACCACTGACCCACCAGGATTCAGTTGCAACACTTCTCCATATTTCTCCCGATCTGGTGACACATCATCTTTCCAGTAGGGCATCTGACAAGCCAACCAATAGCTTCCACATGGATAGGTGGAACCCACTAGAGACACATGTCATCACCCCGAATTCGGGTGACACGTGTCACCCCCTGACACCTCAGCATCAATGCAGACAAATAGAAATTTTCCATGTGTCTGTGGGACCTAGCTGACATCAACATGACATCATCACATCTTAAATGTTATGGGGTTGTTGGTCGATTCATATCGACGACTCCCATTGGTTTGCAGAGTGATATCAACGATCCATATTAAAAAAACCATAGCCATTTTATAGAGTTTCATGGAGTCAGATCAACAGCTCTTGTCAATTTGAGACCGACGGACAAGATCATCTCAGCCATCGGCCCACCGGGCCATCGATGCATCAGTGAAGCACATTCTCCCATTTCCCCCGATTTCGAGATATGTCATCATGCCAATGGAGCTCTACCAAATCCAACCAACAGCTTCCATGTGGATAGGTGGAGTCCACTGAATACACAGGTCAACACCTCAAAGTCGGGTGACACGTATCAACCCCTCCAATCAGCATTAGCATGGACCAGTATGAGATTTCCATGTGTCCAGGGTGATGTCAACATGAATCTATCCATGACTTAGTCAATTTTCGCATTTGATCAAGCCAAATCGATAGCTCTCACTGGTTTGAGATCGAGGACCTAGATTATATCGGGCCACCAGACTCCACTTTCAACACTTATCCAACTTTACCCTGATTCAATGACACATCATCATGCTAGTGAAGCTCTATTAAGGATCGATGGCCCAAATTCAACTCTAGATCGACAACCCAGATTAAATACCGGGCCCTTAGATCACCAGGACACTAGGCCACCGGGTTGTAGACTCCAAATATATCCCTTAGATTGACCTTGATCCAGTGAGATGTCAGTAGGGCATTTGTCATGCCAACTAGTGACTGCCACGTGGGCAGGTGGAACCTACTGGAGACATGTATCATCCCCTACCACATCAACATTAGTGGGGACTAATGTGGGATTTCCATGCATTGAGGACAACGCCATCATAACCTCGGTTATGCCTTAATTGATTTCTGGAGTTTTGTGGAGCTAGATCGACGAATCTCATTGGTTCGATATCGAGGACCAGGATCATATCAGTCATCGGACCATCAAGCCATCGACGCATTATTGGAGCACGTCCTCCCTTCTCTCCCAATCTGAGATACATCATCACGCCAACATATTTTCCATATATATGTGTGTGTGTGTGTGTGTGTGTGTGTGTATTAAAAATTTATACAATCTGTGTCAGCATTTCGACGACATGTTCATTGCTCTTTCGACAAAGGTTTGGTTTTACTTCAAGGTTGGGTCATTGTTCTTTCAATGAATATTTTGACGAAGGGTCATTTTTTATCAATAAATGTTCACACTTTAGTCGTTTCTCTTTCGATGAATGTTCATGGTTTAGTCATTTCTCATTGGACGAATGTTCATGGTTTAGTTGTTTCTCCTTCGACAAACCATTCGATAAACAATTGTTGCTCTTTCGTCGAATGTTTGTGGTTTAGTTGTTGCACATTCGATGAATGGTCATTCCTTTTCCATCGAATGTTCATCATTTAGTCATTTCTCCTTCGACTAACCTTTGACGAATATCTGTGGTTTAGTCATTGCTCATTCGACGAATGGTCGTTGCTCTTTCGAAAAATGTTCATGGTTTAGTCATTTCTCTTTCGACGAAGGTTTTTTTCTCTTGCAATGAATAGGTTGTCGAAACAATAGTGAAACCTGAGTCATCACAGTTCTGACCCTCCTGTGATGAAAAAAATGGGTTCAAGTTGTCGTTTGAAGACCAACGAGCTACATACAAATATTTTACTAGAAGTGCGACTAACTATTTCGTCAGAAGTGTATTCAGACTAAGGACAAACTTTTTTTCGTCGCAAGAGTGTCGAAATTATAATGACGAAAATGGAGTCCATGCTTTCATTGGAGTCATGACACGTTTGCGATGAAAATTCATCGATAAAGTGTCGAAAAAGTGGTCCAGTGTAATAATATGAGCTTCATGAGTATGACCTTACCTAGGTTCCAAGCCTAAAAGTGTTGGAAATTCCACCTTGTCCTCATACAATATTCAATCTATCCATGTTTTTGTTCATAACCAAAAAAAAGGGAAAGTCTCAAGGTGTTGATGAATTCATCAAGTGGTTGCACTGGCTATATTATTTCACCTAGCATGCCTAGTTCCTAGTTAGCTAGTAGGTTAGGAAAGAATAAGTTCCTTTGAACATTACTCTAGGATTCTTGTGTGTTTATTTCATGCATTCACTTTCCTTTCATTTTATTTTCCTTAGAATAATTACATGCTTTCATTATACTTACATAATATTTTAATTTCACGTAAAGTAGTTGTATTCTAAGGTGGTAGAATTTCCACGTTTCTCACGTTTCCCCAAGTTTAAATGTGTGGAGATTGCAGGTTTGATGTGAGATTCTAGAGTTCTCATACACTCTTATTCTAAGAGTGAATGTCCCCAAGTAGGAGCCAGATGTTTCCCTTTCAAGGTAACTAACTCTAGAGACACACTCATTCGGGTGTGATGATGTTGTTTGGATGATCTCTCCTGATTCAGGCTTGTTCTTCTAGTTCTTCCATCAGATACATGATGACCCAATCACATCACTCATGATTTCTTTAGATGACTCTATCATGGTATATTAGCTCCTTATATGCCTTACTCCTCATATGTTATGTGCAATCATATATGGTACTTCATGCATGAACTTTATTTCATTTGATGTGTTACGCTCTTGTGTGTGGGTTTATTGCTTAGACATGGTGTGACAATTTCTCACCTAGTTGTGAACGTAATCAACATTGGGTTTGATCTAATAACACGTCTTAACAATAAAAAAAATTGTTATTTTGTCTCGTTGTGCCATGGGGGACATGATTGTCCTTAGATAATTGTTTTCATGAATCAGATCAAGTCATACTACTAGGGATCTAATTAAGTTGGCATATTTCATATCTTAACCATGCCTAACACTTTCCATCTTATCCCTTTCACTTCCATCACATTCATAAAGAAGATATTATCCCCACTTAAGTTTGACTTATCATATGACATCTAGCAAGGTCTTGTTGAACAAATTGAAAACCAATGTAAGCCTAAGTCAAATAAAGCCAAAAATGATAGAGGTGAAGAGCATGTAAGTAAAAACATGAAGCTAGAGATATGTCACCTCATTAAAAAGGCCCAACCCCTAGTCCCTATGCTAAAAAAATACATATCTAAAGAAAGGACCGAGAAATCAAAGAAAAGATAAAAAAAAAAGTGTAATAAATAAAGTGTCAAGGTGGTAACTCTAAGAAAAGCTCCCACTCAAAGGCTTGCATGTGTAAATAATGAATATTCCTAGCTCTTGAAAGCTAGTTGGACTAGTTAAAATACCTTTTACATCATCAAGTATGAATTTGAGGGTCAATACATGATTTTCCCCTTCCCTTTTCATAAGATATCCATTATTTTTGCCTATCTCTAACCAAGTGATATAGGAAATAACTTTTTTCTTAGGAATTGTTAGATGTAACAAGGGTAACGTTGTCCCACCATGGTAAAATTAGGAAAATTATAAAATTAATTTATGTTATGATGTTGTTAGAAGAGATTAATTACTGTGCATTTCCTAATGACTTGTATTGAGACTTGATTCACCATTATAACTGGGCACCCCACATTGGGATCCATGCTAGTTACTTTGCTTTGTGCTAGTTAGAATACTTGTTGTAGTACTTAGGCTAAGTCTATTTTTCATATTAGTCTTCCATGGAAACCTTATGGTGTATTAAGTATCTAAAGTTGAAAACCATTAGCAATCCTTCACAGTGCTAATGAATTCAAGTGTTGAAGATACAAGAATGTCACTCCGGGTTTGATCAAGTGACTCCATTTTCCAAATAGGATAGGGAACTGATATTCCTTGCAATTTTCATCCATCTCATTTAAATTTTTCCCTTTTTATTTTTATTTTTTGTTTGCAAGCAATCTAAGGTTTAGTTTCAGTTATATCTTCTGATTTGGATTTCTCTTACACATTCATTAGACTGCTAAAATTGAATACTTAGCTACGAAGAATTTGGATTGGATGCACATCACCTTTTTCCTCATAGAAAAAACCTCATATCAATTTGCTAACACCCTCCTTTAGTTAAAGACTTATTCATTGCATGGAGGATTGACATAGATCTAATTTTTCTCCCCTTTTCACTTTAATCACATAGATCTAGTCATAAAGGTTGAAATAAACCTAATCGATGTCCTTTCTATTTACACCAATCATTTGTTTTGATGCACTTACTATTAATGGATGTTGCTTTCTAAGGGGTCGATTTCATTTTCCATTTAAAAAAAATTCTATATCAAATGATCCATTAGTTGTTATCTTGTGAATGGATGGGTTAATTGAATCATAAATCAGGTGGTGCCTTGATTTAATGAATTATGTGGTTGGGGAATGTTTATGAGTATTGGGAACTTCCTTTCATGGATTTGATCTTGGATTGACACACAATGTTTGGCATTATCTATGGCCTATACATTTCTAAGAACATAATTGATGTTTAATATCTTTGAATGATTTGCTATAAATAATCAAACAATTCACCATTTTTAATGTTGGTCACTATCTGATGGGCTACTAAGTAAATTGTTGAAGTAACCTTCTTTTAACTTTCAATTGTATCAGATCAAATTTGCTAAATAGATGGTAATCCTCTTGGAATGTTTTGTAAAATACATCTTTCTTTATTGATTGTGTTTTTTAATATTGAGGGTTTGAAGATTATTTATGATGTATGGCATCTAAATTCATTTGAGCACTCCATGGTTTTGTTTATGCTACATATAACCCACATAAACAAATCGACGCCTTAAACACTCAAATGACCTATGATAAATAGTTGAAAAAATCATGTTTATTGGCTCTTTGATCATTGTTGTAAGGTTATGAGAATATTGCATGACAGTTTGAAATACACTAAACAAGTTCACTATGGTTAATTCTGCAATTTAGTCTTCTTGTCATGGGTACATTGGTGGATGTTTGATTTTGGAATGTTCATAGTCACTATTGTTCTATTGTTGATAAAATTGTCAAATATGAATGTTTTTGTCCTTATCTTGTGGAATATGGTTGTAATCGCAGTAAACACGCTTGATGGTATGTGTCATTAACACTTTCATACTATTAAAATTGTTATTCCATAAGCCTTAAATATGATCAGAATAATCACATCTAAAAGACAACAACAATTCTAAATGTTTTTTGATGAGTGGTTAATTATTTGTTAAAATTCACATGATAAGAATTTTCACTATTACTCTCACAAAATGTTGGTGTAATGGGTGAAATATGGTTTCCCTACACACACTCTTAGATACATTTTGATACATTTTTGATAACATATAGACACTACACACATTATAAGTGTTCCTAAACCACATTCAAGTTTGATAATAAAAAAAATGGCGTTATAAGAAAATGTGTGATATCACATCAATTTAACTATCATCAACATATGATTTTTCAAATGTAGATAGTGACACTTTCTTGAAGTATGATTTAACATAATGGTGAATGGATCATGCAATATGTTAGTTTGAGATACAATTGAATAACTTTTCAAGGCATGCATGGTGGATGGCCTATGGTTTATACAATTGGACAAGTGCATATGAACTTCTTTTGACTAATTCCTCACAATCAATTGGGTTCAACTTGCTAAGAACTTCATTTTGGATGATTTAATTGAAAATGATTGCTTAATATTCATTTGGGGAATTTATAATTATCTATTTTCATGTGTAACAACTCATTATTCACATAAGGTAATATAATCATTATTGGTAAAGATTCACAAATCAATTTAATGGATTACACTCACCCTCACAACAAACTTAGTTAAATTGACCATAGGGATTCCCCCATAGGATAGGGTAGCTTATTTCCTTACTATAAAGTGTGGGTCAAGGCCACTGAGGTGAGAGTGGATGGCTTTCCTAATAGTGCCTCTAGGCTCTCACAATTTGTGGTTAGGAGTTTCTTCACTTAGTGAGAGTTTGAGTGCTAATAGGAACCATGGTGAAAATTCCAATACTACCCCCACTTCCACTTATACTTCCAATATGTTGTATATTCTTGAAACACTTCCCATGTTTCCTGAAACATTTGATATTATTTATACTACCTCCATTGATTGTAATACTCCATCCACTTCCTCTACTTCTTATGACTATCCAATCCTTCCTCAACAATATAAATTTTTTTCTTCTAGTACTATCCATACTCCCTCACATAATGAATCCCCATATTCCTCTTTACTTCCATTCTCATCCTCCTTGAATGGAAACCCAAATATAGAAAAATCCAAGAAGAAAGACGTGATAGAGCTCTAAGGAAAAGATATAAGCATCACCAAATCATTGCCTTGAAAAAAAGAAGCTAAAGATCCAAGAAGAAATGTTGACGAAAGTCTGCTACAAATTCTGGTGATGAAGAATATCAAAGAGTGAAAAATAAGGAGGAAGAATTAAAGAAAAGCGAGGAAGACTTGAAAAATACTTCTGCAGAGAAAATTCCGAAAGAAAATGTTGAAGAATATTTTGATTCAAAGTATGGTACACCTTTGTACTATAAATAATACTTTGGAGAAATGCATGAAGTCAAGAAGACATCGGAACAATTAGTACGTCGATCTCTTCAGTTCAAGAAACAAGACAGGTATATGTAGCTTATGAATTCCAATTTGAAGGTACAAAACATTATAGATTTGATGCTTTAATTGGCATTGGAGCTTCAATCTCACTTGCCAAGAAGAATTGCATTCATTTAGATGTGTGGCATTCCATTGAATGTACTATCAAATTTGCATGCAAAGAGAAAAAGGAATATGTATAACATAGTATTCATATCCCTATTAGATTTTTAGGTATGAAGTCTCTTATCAGTTTCATTCAATTTGAAGAATAGGGAGTTGACATCTTGATTGGAAATTATTATTTATCACAACATTTACCCCTGACAATCTATGATAAAAAGATTACATTGCTTATCAATGGAAATATTTTTTTAATTCCTACTAAGCATGTTTGTGAAAAAAGGTTAACAAGAATTTTGGTAAGTAGATGTATAAAATAAAATCCTTAAAAACATTTAAAAAGAATTGCACATCTAACAAAATAAAGAGAATATTACGCTAAAGAGTTGCAAGAGATTGATCCAGGTGGATATTGGTGGCCACCCACCTATTCTAACTGGCTCCTCTTGATAGTTTTAGTTCAACACGTTCGTATGTAATTCTTTGTAATTGTGGGTTCTACAGTTCCAAGGCTATCTGAAGCCCTACACAACTTCCAGTTGGATATTAATGACCTCCCACCTAATCCAATTGGCTTATTTTGGAAGTTTTCATGTCAGTACATCTTTTTTTACTTCCAAGGCCGTTTTGGGGCCCTAAACAATGTTTTTTGTCTTGCCATAGTCAAACTATACATAGAGTCAAATTTTGATGGCATAATGTGTAGTTCTCAAAAATACCTTTCCAACGGGCTATCACGTGCCTAAAACGGAGGTCGTATGCAAACGTTACGACCCCAGGAAGTTGAGGTACCAACTTACCCATCGGGGCCCACATAACCTTTGGTGTTTCATCTCCTAGGGTTAGGTTTTTAGATGTGTAGGGTTTCAGAATTCATGAGTAATGTTAAAAAGGACTCTAGAGCCTCATTGTAATCATCCTGCTCCGATGGATGCATGTAGCAGGCACATCTCTTCTCAGATATAGCTACCACCATTCGAGCAAGTTGTTTTCAATTTTGTAGTTTTACAGTTTCAACCTATTTTATTTATTCAATAGAAGTTATTGTTCACTGGATATTTGTTGTTGTTCTTCGTAACTCTTTGTTATTGTATTTAGTCTGTTATTCATTTTGTTTCGCTCAAAAATCCAGATCAGTGGTATCAGAGTGGTCTTCTCTTCATTTATTTTTCTTCGTGCATGTCCCCGAAAAGATCTGGGTACAAGAAGTCAGGACTCGAACCAATCAAACCTTTGTAAGATCAATTGCACTAAGCCTGACAACAACCCATGGGGGGTGAAAATAAAGATGATAGAGTAGGATATCCTTTTAAATGTTTCTTGAGGAATCCCTTGCATGACAAAGGAACGGAATGATGGAAAAATTTGCATAGATCCTTTGGCGGTTGCCCATAGGAGACACATCTTCATCAAGTGACCATGCAACCCCATTCAAGGTATAGGTAAATTTTGATATTTCATTATTTGAAGGATTGATAGATGCAGATGTTGTAGATAAATGGTTGAATCTACTCGAAGGTTATTTTTTAGTCCACAATTTTTTAGATAGGGAAAATATTACTTTTTCACTCCTCAAGGCCATTCCCCATGTTAATGACTGGTGGGATACTTACTCTGAGCAAAGGGCCATAGAGGAATTTGCAATATTTGCAGTCGCCCCCACGTGGGATTCCTTCATGGATTCCATTAAAGAACAATACTATCATGTTGGAAGCTATGATGACCAGTACACAAGATGGACCACCCTGCATTAGAAAAGAGACCAGACAATACCAAATTTAACCAATATTTTCCATACCATGCGCACCAAATTGGGTATCAAAGACTTTGAACGACATTTGGTGCTCAAATACTGTGGTTTTTTGCATAGATACATTCAAATAGAAATGAAGTTTCTGGACATCACATCATTAGGTACAACTTATAGATATGTTGTCAAGATCGAGCAGAAATTTAAGAAGAAGAGGTGAGAGTTTGGATCTGCAAACTCCTCATAGCTAAAGCAGGGAAAAGGCATCCCCAACCCACAAAACAAGGGACAGAGAAAATATGGCCACTCTCAGGACAACCAGTCCAAGCCACAACATAATAAGGGTAATGAGAAGTTGAAAAAGGACACAGTAAAATGGTGTGAATACTATAAAATCCCTTGGCACAACACCGAAGAATGTCGCTCCAAGTAGTCACTGGTGGTCGATCTGAAAGATTTCGAGTCAAAGGAAGATTCTAACTCTGAATCAAATCCAAAAGGAGGGAAACATATTATTGATGTCGAACCCAGTGTCATTGTCTCTACCACCAAAGTCCATCCAAGTGAACCATAAGAACTAGAGGAATGGGAACGCCTCTTTCACTCACAAATGTGGGTAAAGGGGGCTGTGCTTCATTTCATTGTCGATAGTAGTAGTCAAAAGAACCTGATATCAGCAGAGGTTGTCAAGCAACTGGACCTGCCGATGACACTGCACCTGACGCCCTACACCATCGGTTGGCTTTGCCAAGGAACAGATCTTCACGTCAGCCAACAATGTCATTTTCCCTATGACATCAAGCCCTTCAAAGACGAGGTATTGTGTGATATTTCTCCCCTTGAAGTTTGTGATGTTATTTTAGGACAACCATATTTGTGGAAGAAACATGTTGTGTATGAGTCTAGACCCCATTGTGTTATTATTACTTTTGGTAGAAAATTGTACAGTATACCAAAGGTAGCGCCACCTACCGCTATTTCTTTAATCTCTGCTAAGCAATGCAGTAAGGTCATTTCATAGGCCAAGAAGTTCGTCTTCTTTTTTATCCGTGCCCACAGTAAGAAAAATGTCACTACCACACCCGCCTCTACACAAAGCCTCTCTTTGCAGCAGAAGAAAGTGGACGGGATCGTGGAAGAGTACAGAGACATCTTCTCCTCACCCACTGACGTACCGATGCATTTCCAATTCAAGCATCCAATTGATCTAACCCTCGGTGCACCTCTACCTAATGGACCACTATATCATCGCTTGCTGATGGAAAATGATGAAATCAAGCGTCAGATCCAAGAGTTGTTTCAAAAGGGGCACATCAGACCCATCTCCTCTCCTTGTGGAATCCTGATTGTACTAGTGCAAAAGAAATATGGGACCTAGTGGCTCTGCATTGATTAAAAAGAATTAAAAAAATCACAGTCAGGAATCGATGCCCAATTCCCCGAATTAATGGCCTTCTTGACAAAATCAAGGGGGAAAATGTTGGTTGTGGAGCTTGATTATCTTCTTGATTCAGAGGTCCTTGCTTTCAGCCGTGTTTATACCCCATGAAGTATTTACACCCCAGAAGTATGTACACTCTTCCACGCGGGGGAGTGCAAAGGGGAAGTACCCCCTCTACAGGGTCCAGGGGGGCTATCCCCTCGACTGGGGGGTCTGGGGGCAAGCAGGCTCCCAAAGCAAAAATTTCCTTGTAAAAGTATATTGTAATTTCATTGTAAATCTGGACCGTTCATTATAAGGTCACAGATCTAATGGTAGAGATTATGTTAGGGTTTTTTGCCCTAGAAGGCAACCCTCTTTTATGAGGGAAATGTATTGTGGCTATGGATGATGGTGAATATTGTATTCTGAGAGAGGAGACTATGAGAGAAAGAAGAGGAAGTTACAACGGGTTTTGTTGTAGGTTGTATCCCTTCATTTGCTGGATAATAATAAAGGAAGAACCTGGAAATTTCTTTGGTGGACGTAGCCCACACTGGGTGAACCACATAAATCTGTGTCTCTCTTGTATTGTGTGTCTTTTGTGTTTTGTTTCTGCATTTTTTTTATTTTATTGCTCTGCGGTCATGTTTTTCTAACAACTGGTATCAGAGCATAAGGTAACTCGCGGGAAAAAGAGGGTTCCTAGTTCGAGTGGGATCAATGTCAGAAGATGGAAAGTTTAGGGTCGAGAAATTTAACAGCCAAAACTACCAGTTATGGAAGATGCAGATGGAAGACTATTTATATCACAAGGATCTATTCCTACCATTGAGTGGAGTAGCAAAGAATCCGGCGGCCATGAAGGACGAAGAATGGGAGATTCTTGATACAAAGGCTCTAGGAACGATACGGCTGAGACTGGCAGCGTCAGTGGCTTTCAATATTTCGAAAGAAAAGACAACGAAGGGTTTGATGGATGTGTTGGCCAAATTGTATGAAAAAGCCTCGGCGTCGAATAAGGTATTTCTAATGAAGAGATTATTTAATATGAAGATGTCAGAAGGTGGGTCTGTTGCAGATCATTTAAATGAATTTAATACGGTTACTAATCAACTAAGTTCTGTAAAAGTGGACTTTGATGATGAG
>ML790006.1:11005-30903 GCA_009831015.1 Picea engelmannii | reverse complement strand
GCCTGATTATCTTCCTGATTCAGAGGTCCTTGCTTTCAGCCGTGTTTATACCCCATGAAGTATTTACACCCCAGAAGTATGTACACTCTTCCACGCGGGGGAGTGAAAAGGGGGGGTACCCCCTCTGCGGGGTCCGGGGGGGCTATCCCCCGGCTGGGGGGTCTAGGGGCATGCGGGTCCCCAACAGGGGTTCGGGGGCGAAGCCCCCGAAGCAAAAATTGCCTTGTAAAAGTATATTGTAATTTCATTGTAAATATGGACCGTTCATTATAAGGTCGCAGATCTAACAATAGAGATTATGTTAGGGTTTTTTCCCCTAGAAGGCAACCCTCTTTTATGAGGGAAATGTATTGTGGCTATGGATGATGGTGAATATTGTATTCTGAGAGAGGAGACTGTGAGAAAAATAAGAGGAAGTTACAGCGTGTTTTGTTGTAGGTTGTATCCCTTCATTTGCTGGATAATAATAAAGGAAGGACCTGGCAATTTCTCTGGTGGACGTAGCCCACACTGGGTGAACCACGTAAATCTGTATCTCTCTTGTATTGTGTGTCTTCTGTGTTTTGTTTCTGCATTTGTTTTATTTTATTGCTCCACGGTCCTGTTTTTCTAACAGAAAATTTCTTCAACAAGATTGACCTAAAGTCTGGCTACCACCAGGTTCCCATCGAACCAACTGATGTATGGAAGACAACTTTCAAATATAAAGAACGTCTCTTTGAATGGTTGGTCATGCCCTTTGGGTTAACAAATGCACTAGCCACTTTCATGAGGTTGATGGATGATGTATTGAGACCCTTCGCCAACTCTTTTGTGGTGGTACATTTGGATGACATCCTCATATTCAACAGAACTTGGGAGGAGCACATGCAACATATTCAATAGGTTTTGAGAACTCTACGGCAGCACAAGATATATGCCAACTTGGAAAAATGCTCCTTTGGCATGAACAAGGTCCAATACTTGGGCTACATTGTTGATGAGCATGGGGTGCATGTGGATCTAACTAAGATCCAAGTCATCCATGACTGGCCAACCCAGACCCCACTAACCGAGCTTCGGAGCTTCTTAGGACTTGCCAACTTCTACCGACGGTTCATGTTGGGATTCTCCCATATTGTAGGGGCCCTTAGCCAAGTGACCAAGGGTAGTGGCAGGGAAACGTTCACATGGGGGAAGGCACATCAACAAGCATTTGATTATATGAAGCATCACTTGTTCTTAGCTCCAATACTCTCCTTACCCCATCTACAACAACCATTCAAGATCATATGGTTATCTGGTATCATACCATAGTGAGACACTCTCAGATACTGTCTGGAAATACCCCACCTATGAAAAGGAAATGTATTCCATTGTACAAGCCTATCATCAATGGAAACATTACATTTTGGGAAAGGAAACAATCATCCACACTGATCACCAGCCTATACAGTTCATACAGAGACAAGGGAATTTGCAGAACAACCGCCATTAGAAGTGGTCCACCTACCTGCAACAGTTCCATCTCAACATCAAGTATATGACATGAAGCACAAATCGTGTCGATGAATACCTCAGTCGGCCTCCCAGGGTTGCACTCACAATCATGCTACATTCATGTGGGCATGAGGCATCTAAGTGGCCCCAACTTTATCAACAAGATCCAGACTTCGCCACCACCTATCAACTCTTGGGTACATGCGCGAATGTCATCGATTTTCACATTCAGGACAAAATTTTATGCCATCTAGTCCATCTCTGTGTTCCTTCAAGAGAGCGTGCAAAGCTGATTTGGGAGGCTCACTATAGTCGAATGGCATGACATTTTGGAGTGGAGAACACTGTGGCCATTCTACAGAAACATTTTTGTTGTCCAAAACTTCTACAGGACATCAGCAAGTACACCAGATCTTACATTGTCGGTTCCATTTCCAAGCCATCCATCAAGAAGCAAGGCTTATACACCCCTCTTCCTACTCGGGAATCCATCTTAATGGATTACATGTTTGGTCTTTCGTCCACCAAGAAAGGAAATGATTGTGTATTTGTGGTTTTTGATCGATTTTTGAAGATGGCCATTCTCACAGCTTGCAAAAAGAGCATCACAGCGACAGATACTGCCAAGCTCTTCTTCGAATGAGTGTGGGTCCATTTTGGGATACCATAAACCATCATCTTCGATCGAGACAAGAGGTTCCTCAACACATTTTTTTTGAGTCTCTGGTCACTGTTGGACATCAAGCTCATTAAACCCACTGCCTTCCACCCTCAAACCGATGGCCAAACAGAGGTCGTAAATCGAATGATTGTGCACATCATGTGCATGTATAACTCTAAGCATCTGCGTACATGGGATGAGAGTATTCCCTATGTTCAACACAACTACAACATGGCTCTCCATAGCTCCACTGGCCATATCCCCTTTCAGGTGGGGCTGGGATTCCAACCCTTGGGTCCCATTGATGTTGCACTACCTCTTGCAACAACACAAACATATTATTCCCATGTTTAGTTTGAGGCTGACAAAGCCACTAGATTCATTGAGCATATTCAGCACATCCACCAACAGGTCCATGATATTTTACAGAAAACCAATGCTAAGTACAAGCAGCGCCATGATCAACACCAAGTACCGCACAAGTTCCAGGTGGGAGACAAGTTATGGTTACATTTGCAGAAAGAACGCCTTATAGGGCCCCATCGGAAGCTCTGTCCACTTCACTATGGGACTTACACTATCACCAAGGTTGTGGGTGACAATTCTTTTGAGATCAACACCCCCCCGCCTTACTTGGCTTGCACCTAGTGTTCAATGTGGACCTCCTCTGGCCATATTTTCCACCATTATTGGACATCTCAAAAATCGTAGAACAGTTGACACCAACAGATCTCAACCCTAACTGCATGGAACATGAATCCACTGATCAGATAGTGGACACACAGGTCAAGGGAACTCGCCAATAGAGGATCCAACTTTATCGAGTTTTCAAGGAAGGGCAGTTCCTGCACCAAGGCAAGTGGCTCACCCAGAGCCAAATTCAACAGAAATTTCCTCACCTGATGGGGGGCACTCAACACAATGGAGACCATTGCTTCCTAAGAGGGGAGGACTAATCCAGGTGGATATTGGTGGCCACCTACCTATTCCAACTGGCTCCTCTTGACAGTTTTAGTTCAGCACGTTCTTCTCTAATTCTTGTAATTGTGGGTTCTACACTTTTGAGGCTGTATGAAGCCCTACACATCTTCCAGGTGGATATTGGTGGATGCCCACCTAATCCAACTGGATTAGTTTGGAAGTTTCATGTCAGTACATCTTTTTGTACTTCCAAGGTCGTTTTGGGGCCCTACACAATGTTTTTTTGACTTGCCACAGTCAAACTATAGACTAGGTCAGATTTTGATGACATAATGTGTAGTTCTCAAAAATGCCTTTCCAACGAGCTATCACGCGCCTAAAACAAAGGTCGTATGCAAAAGTTACGACCCCGAGAAGTTGAGGTACGAACTTACCCATCGGGGCCCACGTAACTTTTGGAGTTTCATCTCCTAGGGTTAGTTTTTTGGATGTATAGGGTTTTTCCATTCATGAGTAATGTTAAAAATGCCTCTGGAGGCTCATTGTAATCATTCTTCTTATATGGATGCATGTAGCAACCACATCTCTTCTCAGAGATAGCTACCACCATTCGAGCAAGTTGTTTCCAGTTCTGCAGTTTTACAATTTCAGCCTATTTTATTTATTCAATAGAAGTTATTTTTCATTGGATATATGTTGGTGTTCTCCATATCTTTGTGTTATTGTATTCAATATATTATTCATTTCGTTCCGCTCATAAATCTGGATTAGAGATGAAAGCAATGATTGTGAGATATTGTTGTTTTGAGCAACAAAATGCATTATGGAAAAAGGAACAATATGTAGATAGTCCTCTGGAAGTTCATAATGCTAATTCCATTAAAGCTACTCATTTTGGCATGACTGCAGAAGAAACGGTTGAGTGCCAAAAGGAGATTGATGATTTTCTTGCCAAAGGGTTGAAAAAACCATCCCATTCTAATTAGGCATGCATAGGGTTTTATGTGAACAAGAACTTAGAGAAAAAGAGAGGCAAAAAGAGGTTAGTTGTTTATTATTCCCCTTTCAATAAATTTTTGAAGGATATTAAGAATCGCATTCCAAACAAGGATGATCTGTTAAGAAGAATGAAGGGTTGCCTTACATTTTCGAAGCTTGATTAAAAGTCTAGATTCTAGCAAATCTAGATAAAACCTGAAGATTGCTTCAAAACAATGTTTGTTGGTTCTATGGGACAATATCAATGGATTGTTATGTCATTCGGTTTGAACAATGCACCAAGTGATTTTCAAAGAAGAATGGATCATGTCTTTATACCTTGTACAAAGTTTCTAGTTGTATATATAGATGATATATTGGTTTTTTGCAAGAATTAAGTTGAGCATTTAGATCATTTACAAAATTTGAATGATAGACTTTATAATCACGGGTTAGTTTTATCTACATCAATTTTTAAACCTCTCGATGATCAACAATCCCAATCCAATGGTTTCTCAGTTTTTCAAAGATTAGAACCTTCTCAAGATTCACTACAATATCTTCAACTTTCAAAGATTATTCAATCTTCCTTAGTATGCAAAGAAAGCACACCTATTAAGAGAAGTCAACAAGAGTATAGTAGAAAGAAATTCCAAACATATATTTCTAGATATTGCAAATCATTTGGAGTAACTATTTATCCTCTCTTAGGTTTCCCCATAAATAAATATGAAAGAGATGAGCTAGCCAATAATCTTTGACTTCTTGTAGAGATTCAAAGGCCAAATATCTATTTTAATCAGGAAATTATCCATATGAGAAGAAGAGAATGGAAAGAGACATAAGAAAAATTCAAGAGACAAGGATCAAGTGAAAAAGAACTAGGAAATCCAAACAAGGTTCCACGCTTCATAAAATAATTCTATGACAATAATGCTTATGGATAATCTAGTGGAAAAAAATGATTTAATTTGATAAAATATTTGCTTAAAGAAGTAAAATTCCTCATATTAGAAAAATGGCATCACTCTTATATGTTTGAATGTGATCATGAACAATTTAGATTTCAATGGATCTACTTTATACATGCATGGTGGAAAGGACATCCAACATTAGTTTAATTGAACCTTATATAACAACTTATGCCTTTATGGATCTGCTAGTTTATATTAGGAAGCATAGAAAGGTTTGCATTGCATTTTCTAGTGTTCCTATTGACTTGACCAAAAATTAGAACCCTTCATTCAAAATATTTATAGTCATGTTCCTTCCATGCCTTCTTCTTCCTCTTCATGAAATAATTACCTAGAATGCCTTAAATATTCTCTAGGACATGTGTTCTTCATTGAATACTTGCATTCTCAACTAGTTACATGGGCTTTGGAAGAAAGAATGAATTTAATTCATTGGAGAATCCATGAAATATATGAAGGAACTCTCAACCCTAATCCCTATTTCAAATGGTGGCATCATTATACTAGTTACCATATTGAATCATGGTACATCAAAGACATACTTCCTCCTTTTGATAGCTCTGTAATTGGACAAGTCTGAGTACAACCATTTGAATATTAAGCCAATATTGATTCCTCATCCTCTAATTCACATGAAAACAATAATGATCATGGGTAAAGGAAAAGGGAAGCACGTGATCCCCTTTCTATAAGCACGTGATCCCAAATTTGTGAATCTTGAATAAAGACTTGTAAATAAAAGCTGTATTAACTAGTTTGCGGTCAATTTCTCATGCATAAGTCTAGGAGTGTCTAGAAATATTCAATCCAACTAACTTGAAGGCTTGTTTTGGGAAGGTCTAGAAGTTCTAGAAAGTCTAAAAATATTCTTCACTGAGAAAAAGTGAGCTCCATGCACAAAAGGTAAATGAATAGTAAAAGTGGATGAATAGTAAATATGTAAGTCTCTGATTTTCTTGGGGCTGTGGGGTCACCTTGTGTTGGTGGTTGACTATTTGGTTGCACTCATATCGATTATGTTAAACAATCTCATGACACATGCTCACATAAATGGATCAAATCCCACCCATGTGTTTCTCATTTAAAAATTCTAGAGGGACAATTTGTTTGGTGAGAACCCGGTCATTCAAGGCGAGAGTTGTTGACATGTCATGGATCTCCATGAAATACTCCCAAGGAAAATTGTCAAGCACTTCCCATAATTCTAAGAATTTTACCTAAGGTAAACCATATTCTACATAAGCTCAAGACTTTGTCAACACAAGGCTCAAGGCCGTTACAAAAATATACTCATTGAGAGTTCAAACATGTCACTTATGGGAATTGAACCTGGGTGGGGAGGATAACACTCCTTCTCACAACCACTTGGGCTAGACCTGTCTGTGTGTGCACGCACATGCACACTTGCATGCATGTACACATGTCAGTTGGGTCTAGCTTGGGTGGTTAATAAGAGAGATCATTATATTTTCTACCTAGGTACCAACAATCTCACTCTCTCCTAAGTGATTATGGGTGGAACGAGATGTTTCCAAACATTTTAGTCAATTGGGTCTAGCTTGGGTGGTTAAGAGGAGTTGTTATCCTCCCCACCCAATGTCAAATCCTAATTGTGACATGTTTGCTTCTTATGGTCACAATTGGGGTTAGAAAGGTATTGACAATCACACTCTCTCTTAAGTTCTTGAGTGTGAGACAAGATGTTCCAAACATTTAATATTGTTGGGTTGGCTCAAATGGTTGATTACTTTAAGCTTCATGCAAAAGGTTTCGGGGTTTATCATCTAGGTTGGTTTCCTCTATGAGCCGATGTCCATGTTGGGTTAGGCATTGTAATCAATACTCATTGTTTTATACTTTGTACCATCTATGAAATGTGCAGAAGTACCCGATGGCTTCCCCACAAGGTTTTCCTTGGGTATATATCTCAAGTGGTTTGACTTGTCATACCAAAATCATATTAGCCAAGGAGATCACAAGGTTGATTCCACTTGGGTAACCTTGGTTATTACATGTAGATGGTGTACACTAATGACATTTAGCATCAGTACAATTCACAAAATGTGAGTAAGTGGTTGAAGCGTTTCTCGAGGAAGTTTTTAAACAATCCCTAAAGGCTAGTGCAAGTGATTTGACTTGCTATGCCAAAATGGTAATGGCTAAGTAGGTCACTAGGTTGAATCCACCTAGGTACTTTGGGGTTAGGCATACATGTTGTTCATTGGTGGAACTTACCTTGGGCACCATTCACAGAATGTGAGACACTACCTGGAGAGTTTCACCAAGAAAATTTTTCTTGGATATATATATCTATATCTATATCTATATCTATATATATATATAGAGAGAGAGAGAGAGAGAGAGAGAGAGAGAGAGAGAGATGGGCTCTCATTATTTCCGAAGGGTTATATATTTTTGTTTCTTAAAGGGAAACAAGCCATTAGATCGAGAACCCAAGGAAACTTTGTCATCATCCTCCAACATTTTTTATTAGAAAATATGAGGATTTTGGTACTAATCTAGCACACTTACATTAATTTTGGATAATACCTCTCACAAGGATATAGATGAGTATACAAACCAACATAGTCAAACCCTTTTAACTAGGGAGGACTACAACCCAAAGAAGCCACACTTGGAAATCATATCCTAAAGACTACAACAATAATTGACACAAGGACTAAGAAAGCACAAACCCTAAGAAAGGCATCTAGGCCCCAATAGCCACACCTGAGCTACCTCATATAAATGAGCAATCCTATTATAATTTAAACATGGGTCATATTCAAAATAATCACTCCAAGTTGTCACTGACCTCAACCTAACAAACTATCCCAAGTGTTATGTGGACGTGTGTGTGTGAATATTAATTATGATTTATTATGTTTCTTTGCTAGGATATCATGTTAACACTATCTTATTATATATATGACCTGATTTCATGTTAGCTTTTCTTGGTATTTAAAATAATATTGACATTTTTTTTCAAATTTATTCATATAGACAATTATATAGAAAATAAAGTTTACTTTGAAATTACCTATAAAAATTATGTCAAATTTTGAAAGGGAACGTTGAATGAGAGCCTTTTTTGGTGATCCCAATTCCTTTCCCTAACCAAAGAAAGGGAACGTTGAATGAGAGCCTTGTTTTGGAAAGAAGGCAGGCAGACAAAGATGAGAGCTTGACCCAGAACCAAAGCTCTAACTCCCTCTCGAGATTGGTCTCGATAAATATCTAGATGAACCAGATGGATTCAGAGCCAGGGGAGCGAAAGGGTTTGTCATATTGGGACTCGGCTTATTGCTTAAGATATTCGATGCATGCATAAGTTGCATTACTCCCTACATTAACAATAACGTTCGCCGCACACATGAGGGCGATCCATAGCACTAGTGCGCAATAGTTGTCGAGTCGACGTCTTGACATGGATGAAGTCTAGGGAATGGGGAGAAACCCCCTCTCATCATTTAATTTGGTTTTCCCTTGATGAAGTCTTGACCCTTCTTTTTCTATTAGGTCGGCATGGGGGTTTAGGTTTCTTTTAATATGGTGGAGATTTATTTCCCCAAATTCTCATGTTGATGTGGCGATTTGTTGGAGAATTTCATTTAGAAGGTTATTTTTCATGTAATGTTTGTTCATGGTTGCCTTGATTATTATCATTGAATTGCCCAAGATTGAAATCTAGAGGGTATGATGATTTCTTGCTAGTTTAAGATTTGCATAAAGAGTGTATGGTTCTGTTATGTTATTTGTTGTTATTCCTAGTCCCTAGGCATAGTGAAATGTTGCATTTTCTCTAGGATCTATGAGGATCCCACGAGCACCTGCCGCCCCATTCATATTTATTATTGTTATTGAAAATTCCCCTATTAGAATTGTTGAGCAAACTATGGGAGTTTTTAATGATTTTAGTGAAAATGTTGTTTTTCTCACGCTTAACTTAATGTGAAGCTACATACATGAGGGTTTTTCTTGCATTCTTAAGTTGTAGAATCTATATTGTATATGATCTCAAAATGTTTAGTTGATATTATTGATGACCATACAAAACTCATCTTACCCCAAACATGGGTGAAAGGATAAGAACATGAAAAAACCACATGTTTTGGAATATTGATTGTATGCAAAGAAATCACATGGATAAAATGTAGGTGACCCTTAACTATAAGGACTTAATTTATTTTTCTCTCAAAATTGTTTTTACATTAATATCAATCATACAAATATATGCAAATTTGATTATAAAGTTATTTTCAATAACTAACAAATTGCAAATCATTAATTAAATGTATTAAATTGAATATACTAAATTTATTATTTGAAACTCCTTTTAATACACCAAATACATGAAACCCACCTTGCAAAAAATTAAGTCTATGGAGAATGAGGAAACATAAGTTTTGTGTGATTATAAATGAATAGGTGTTAATCGATTTGTTCAATTACAAATTTAAAATATGTGAAAATGCACATAATCTATTCTATCCATTTTAGAGTCAACTTAATTATGTGCTAATACATGACAACAATAAAACCAGAGTTATACTACGCATTCCATATAAGTTATACAAACATAGCACTCTACACAAAAACACTTTTTGGTTTTTGGTGTGTGCATAATTCAGATGTACTTTCTAATTTTTTCTCCCACACAAGAGCATATCTAATATGATAAAATCAATTTGTATTCATTTTTCACTTCATGAAAACTTATTTGTGCAGCTACTTTATCTACTCTTTGAGTTTAATGTGTCTTAGGTACATACTTAAAAAATAATAAGGTGAAGTTTTGTTTTAGTTAGATGAGTACGTCGATATTTTTATATTAAATATTTTAGTTATAGCATAGGTGACTCAAAATGAATTAAGTGTAAAGCACAATTTTGAGAGCGATGAGAAGATGAAGTTGGTAAGTATGTGAATAAGTAGAAAACATGCTAAGATTGTTAGTTTGATGGTCAAGAATCCAAGAAGTTCACTAAGTGTGTGGAAGGGATAGAAAATGGCTATTTTTTTTTTTAATTCAGATATTCATGAAGTTGGTTAAGTATATGGATGGGCTACAAATGTACTAAGTGTGTTGGTTCAAATTTCAAAACTTGAATAAGAAGGATCAATCAAAGTATTTATCCAAAATGAATCATTAATTAACATAATTGATTACCCAAGTGTTTGTTCATGTTGATATCTTTCTAACAAGCTAAAGAATTATGAAAACATAGTTCATATGAGATATCTAGGGCCTCCAAATGACATATACATATACACAATAGAGCTAGTTACACCAATAGGCACATTCTACATCTTGGGTTGGATGTGTAACATAATGTCCATAATGGGACATATGTAGCCCAAGTGGAAGCTCCTTGGGTAGAGAGACCACCAGAGCACTAATTGGAAGCCACGTGAATCTTGTGTGGCCAATGTCGACCTCGTCAAGAAAGAGACGATTAGTGCATTGGAGAGTAAATTAGGACATTTAATGTAAATTTGATAAGTGATCAACTAAGTCCTTAATAGGATTAATAAACAAGGTGCTTAAAGGGTTGATACTTTCAATCATATTTGACTAAGTCTCTTAACCACTCTATAAAGTGTAGATAGACAATTTGTTCATTATATAATCCAAGCAATTTTTCAAAGACAATCAAAGAGAATTCTCCTTTGTCATCATGTTCTCAACAATCCAATGGGGGGTGAAAGCACAACAAGCTAAACAATCAAGAACCCTTTGTAATGTAGTTGTTTGGCTCATGCCAACACACAACAACCACAATGTGGAGAGCATGTTCATAGAATTGTGATTTATGGTGGGAGCAATAAAACATAGCATTTTTAAAGTTGGAGTTTTCCTCAATTAAGGGTTTCTCTAGGGTAAACTTATTGTGTATTGGTGTGTTTATTATCTTTTGATTTAATCCATAATATTCAAATTCCATTGCTGAAGTTTTATTAGTAGTAAGAAGGGCGAAGTTTGTGTATATTTTAGCTTAAAAGTGGATTGTGGCAATAGTTATTTAAAACAATATTAAAATTTTGCAAATTCAAATCTATTGTGATGAACTCTCTAGAGACATAGCTTCAATAATTTATGGATGATAATGGTATTAGAGTGGGTTGTTCCTTCTATATGATAAGGATGCATAGTGTATACAAGAAGAGTGGTGATCCATTGCTTGTAGGAATAGAGAGGAGTGCATAACCAAAGATGGCAAGGTCTTCACAGTAAGAAAAAGGTTCAAAAGACTTAGAAGACATAATCACTATGTGGAGAAAAGCATTGCAATGCTAACTATTATGGTGTTACAAGTCATGGAAAACAACTACAATAAGGAATAATAATGTTAAGTAGAATTTGAGTCTTAAGAGGAGCTTGATGCTATCTGTTGGGATACTAAAGGTAATAAGCCTATTTTTTTCAAGAGAAAAATCAAAATGCATTAATTCAAGCGATGGAAAATACATTACATTTGGTATTTGTGTTGAGGGCACAATGCGCTATTGTCAAACACATAGGTTTTTGTCACTAGAATTTCACCTACTACACCATCAAAAAAGTCACAAAAGACTACACAAAACCACCCCACCTACACTAGCACATAAACCATTACATATCTTGGCCTAAAGTCAAATCCCAATAAATAAAATTGCAATACCCCATTCGGGTCCAAATCCTCCTATTGATAAAGGAAATAATAGGAACAAACTAAAATATTTATAGTGAAACTAAAGAAAGTGAAAAGGAGGTGTAATAGTGATGGCACCTTCATTCTCTTTCTATATCTTTATCATCCTTGCCTCTAATATCACCCCAACTTTGGATAGGTGTTGGATTTAGAATTATCCTCATGGAAAATATGATAAAATGAAACTATACGGAATCTACTCCTCATATATTTTACTTTCTCCATTACTACTTGGAGATGAACATTTTGCAAGAATGACTTACCCTTTAACAATCCACATAAATTTTGGAATTCTCATAGACCTAAAAACTACCCACGATCTTCTCAATTGTGGTTCTTGGGAGAGATTCTAATGTTGATAAATCAACCCAATTATTAATCCTTTCCCTAAGACCCAAGGAGAATGAGATTAAGTGATACTATTTGAAAAAGAGGTATCCACATACTCCATATTTCATAGGAATTTCCTAGAAAGCGCCACCAAATAACTCCCATGGGTGAGATTAATCAATCATTAAGGAGCCAAATTAATGTTGAGGTGTCTCCTTCATGTTGTCTTTATATTCCTCGACATAGAGTTTCACTATGCAGAGTTCTTGTCTAGGAGTAAAGGAAGCATTTTGAAATATTTTTCATTTCTTGAGTGCTAGATGGCCCAACTAATAGAAATGGGAAAGGCTCTATATACACTTACCTCTCAATCATTGAACCAAGCTTTGAAAGCTTCTAAAAAGGTGTCCCTTTCCCATTTACTTGCTCAATTCAATAGGGTTAATGAAATTGCGTGCACCTCCTTGGTAAAGTGGTAATCAACTAATAGTTGAACAATGTTCTCTCATGTTCATTGCACAACATGCATATATTGGGCCCACTATTAGCGCTCTTTTGTAAATTATCCCATGAAAGTACCTTGTTTTAGAGGGATAACTAGAAAAATAGCTTAGCTTTCATTGCAACTTTCAGCTTACATATTGATTGTTACCACCATTCCCTTTCAAATATGATATCCCCTGCAACTAATGAAGCATACCTAAGCCTAGTCGCATAGTTACCTCTTGTGCCCAAAACAACCACCCCTTTTCTTTTGCTTAGATACGTAAAACAAAAGAGGCCCCCTTACCAAATTTTTTACTTTTTTCCTAATCTTGTGAGTTTACTATCTATTCTTTAACTACCTTTGGTTTCCAGGATTGGATCCTTGGGAAGTTTCATTTCATAATTTTATGTCACATGAAACCCAATGTTTGATTTCACATTTCACTTCTTTATTTTTATTTGACTTTTTATGCTTATATGTTTTTATTTTAGTACTATTTTGATATGATAATTATTATTGTCCTTTTAATTTTCTCTAGTTTTGCTTGATTTGGTGTTGGATTGGATATGCAAGTTTTGATCTTCTTTTTGTTTTGACTTTGATTGCATTTATTATTTGCAATAGGTCATAGATCGGTGTGCAATTTATTTCAATGCACCAAGTGATTTTCGTTCCAATCATTAATCCACTTATCCAAACACAATTATAACACACACATTAGTTCACCTTGAGGAGTTAAAGGTTTTAAAAAAAATGTTTCATTCAATTTCACCATTTCTCAATTTTTAGGTCACCATCATCTTCTACTCATCGAGATCTTTCCGGTGATATAAAAATATTCACATTCTGAGTTCAGGACACAAATTTATGGCCTCTGAAAGTTTGTGTAATATTGTTGTATTATGATGACATGGAAGATGATGTGTCTCCCAGCTCCACGTGGCATTTATTTAAAAAGATATGATGACATGGCAGGTGATATGGATCAGTGACGAGTTATTCTAATCAAAAAGCTTGTATATCTGCATTCGGAGCAAACTTAAGTGAATATTTTTTGGAACTCTTTGGATGTCAGATAGCTTGTCCTCACATAACTTGTATCCAAATTTGGAACAAGAACTAAGTGTGAATCAATTGAGTTTGTCAAATTCCAGATCCCATATTTCCTTCATTCTCAAATATATCAATATTTGGAAGCTCAATGATGAATGTTACCTTGGCATCCCAGATATATCCAGATCCGGATGCTTCTCGATGTTCTAGATCCAAATGTTTCACTCTTACACTTTTCTAATTTTCCCAAATGTCCTGAATCCTAGATATATCTGGATCCCACGGATTTGCACATACGAACAAAACATTGGCATGGGATCCACATTCCATACTTCTTATAACTTCACATACAAATTATTATGGGAGAAAAAAAAACAATATAAACACTTCGTAATGCCTTCCCACAATACATGTGGAATAAAAAATAAGCCCACAGATCAACAATTCAAAATTACTTTAAGGGAAAAATAAATGGTTGTTGAGAGCTAACTTACATGAGTCATATATTGAGTTTTAGATGGCCAAATTAAGCAAGAAATGGCTCATTGGAAATCTGAGATTGTGAGGAACATTTTTAATAAATTGTTTTTTTTGGATTGACAGTAAAAATGCCTGAAATTTTGAAAGAAAAAAGGCCATGAATTTGTTATATTAAAAGACAATAAAAAATACAAATAAATGGGGAACACATTTCCTAAGAATTAAATCACAAATTTGCATCAAGAAAGATACATGTAATTGTTGTATGAAATACATCAAATTAACAAGCAAAGAAGAAATTAGTGAAGGTTACTGGAAGATTTTTTTAATTTTAATCATTATACTTTTATTTTTCATAGTTAATTTGTTTTACTATTTTGGGTGATTAATTGTATTTTTTATTATTATTAGATTTAATTAATGTACATGTAAGCCCCGGATAATAGAAATTTATTCTAAATATACTTATTTTTTTTGATATCATAGTGATTATTTTAATTATTTTAGAAAAATAAAAACAAAAATACTAAAGAGAAGGAATAAGTTGTCAAGAAAGTTCCTCATATTAATTTATTCTCTTTCATGAACATTTTTTTGTCAAATATAAATATCAAAGATTATATTAAAATTTATAACACCATGTTTTCCCCTATGATTGTAATTATGCTAAGACTTCATGTAATGTAATTATGAAGCATGTAATTATGCTATTGATTAATAGAAAAACGCCAGAAAATTGACTGAGAGGGAAATGCCTTGAGTACTAGCCATGATATCATAGTGGGATTGGCAAGGTGGATTGGTGAAGTGAATTGGTGAGGTGGATTAGCAAGGTGAAGGGGAGAAGCTTCAATGAATAAAATAGGAATTTTTCTCAACATTCCAGCTCACATCTGAAAACATTGAATGAACCACGTGCCTGTGTACTTGAAGTTGCATGGATCCACATGAACAATTATGGAAGAGTAGGATCGATGGTTGAAGCAGTTATGATTGTTGATAGATATGATTGCTTGAAGAGGCAAGGGTCAGTTAAAACCTGACATAAGTGTTGGAACGTTAGTTTTCATTAATGTCAACTTTAGATGAACTCTAGAAACATTGATGTCAACCCTAGTCAACCCTAGAAGAATCCCTGGAAAGATGGCTAAGTGGTTAAGTGGTTGATAAGCCCCATAGGTATGGTCATGAAGCCCGAAGTTGTTTGAGGAAAAAGAGGATGAAGGAAAATTAAAATGCATGTAGCATCCTTATATATAGCCCTCGTCGTGTCAGTTCCAATGGTAGGTGATATGTCATGTGGTTCCTTGCGGTTGAAGAGATGTGCCCTCATGAAGTTGGAAGCCCTAGAGAATGGTTAAGAATCCCTAAATGATTGCAAGTCATTAAATAAAGGGTAAAATGGTTGTAACAAGAAAGCCCTAAAGTAAGGAAATAAGTTACTTTGTAAAAGTATAAATACACCACAAGAAGTCTCTCATAATTACACACACGCGTTCAATTATTATCTATCTTTCAAGTGATCTTTTGGTAAATCTATTTGTAGCATATATGAGGTAGCGAAGGGAAGCAAAGGAAAAATTATGCAAACTATATTTATGATGTTATCTGTGGGTCGCAATGGAGAAAGGTGTGGACATCTGTGGGTTTATAGTGTACAAGTCATGGATTTGAGAAAAGGTTTTGAAGAAGGATGCTTGGTCCAGGTTGCAACAAGACATGATGACACAACAAGGTTATTACAGGGCCTGAGATGGTATGCATAAATTTTCATCATGAGTAAAGGTATGTCTTTATGTATTTGATGCATGGATGGTTTGTCACATGTTTAAGGCATGTCTTGGAGGCCTCTTGGTACATGGTTGCATATGGTTGAGGTTCATGTCTTGATGATATTGATACATGCTTGAGACATATCCTTGGTACTTGGTTTATGGATGTTATGGTTCATTGTTAGAGGCACATGTGTGTGATATTGGAATACATTTGAGGCATATACTTGGTATATTATATTGGTTGTTATGGTGCATACTTGAGTCATAATGTTGAGACATTGGCACATCTTGGATACTTGGCATATGGTTTACTATATGGTATATGCTTGAGGCATATCTTGGATGCATTGGAATATATATTTGGTACATGGTTTATGGATTATGGTTGAAGCATATCATGAGTGATATGGAACATGTTTGAGGTACCTCTCATGGTACAGGTTTTGGTACATGGTTGTTGCATGATATGGTACACGTCTTGGTACATGGTTGATGCATGATATGGTACACGTTTTGGTACACGGTTGATGCATGATATGGTACAGGGTTTTGTACATGGTTGATGCATGATATGGTATAGGTTTTTGTACATGGTTGATGCATGGTATGGTACATGTTTTGAACATGGTATGGTACAGGTTTTGGTACATGGTTGATGCATGATCTGGTACAGGTTGATGTGAAAAAGTGATAGTGACAGGTTGATGTATCCGTGGAAGTGACAGTTTTAGTTTTATCAGTGGTAGTGACAGTTTGATTCTACACTTATATTTCAAGGTGGCAGGATCGGGCAAGGAAAGGGGGTTGTAGCCTCCTTCTTGTTGGTGCCGTAGAAATCAGGGAGTTGGATCTTCCTTCAAATTGGAGCTTGTAAATCATGGGGTCATAGCCTCCTTCCAGTCTGAGCTGGAGAATACAAGGAGTTGGATCTTCCTTCAGGTTGGAGCTTCCTTCAAGTTGGAGCCTATAAACTAGGGGGTTGGATCCTCCTTCCAGTTGTAGCTAGAGAATTCAAGGAGTTGTAGCTTCCTTCAGGTTGGAGCCTATAAATAGGGGGTTGGAGGCTCCTTCTAGTTGGTGCTGGAGAATTGGGAAGTTGGTGCTTCCTATAAATGTAATCTTGAGATATATATAAGAAAGCATTATGTGGTTTTATCCCATTTGGGTTTCCACGTAAATTATGGTGTACTGTGTATTTGATGTGATATTGTTACTGCTTATGGTTATATGCTCATGATATATTGAATGCAATCATAAATGATATATTTTTTATAAAGTTGAATTTTATATATTGTGATTGAAAGTGGTAAAAAGTGCTCATATTGATTCACACCCCCCCCCCTCTCAATATTCCAACAAGAAGGACACTCTTAGATTTCCCTTTCAAATTTGAGAAGCTTGACTAGAGGTTGCATCTGAAAGAAGCCACGGAAAATCCCAAGGATTTGGTGGAAGAAGAGGCCAAGGTGGAAAAACACCACCAGATGCATAGACACCAAACGAGAAGAACAAAAGAAGAGGAATCGAAGATAGAAAACAAGCAGTGAAAATAGCAGAATCAGAGGATCTGTGAATGGGTTCTCTCCGAGGACTACAAAGAATGCAACGAGTTGCAAACTCATGGTTGGATGAAGCGGTGAGGAGGAGACTCATGTGCTTTCTCTAATGCAATAGAGGAGTTGGGAATTTTTCTGAAGAAAATAGAAAGCTTTCCCAAGAGATTAAAGGTCACCCTAGAACAAAGAACACCCCAATCTAGAATAGAATAGTATAGGATCATGGATTGGCATTTACTAGAAAGAAATTGGCATTAGTAAGGGGAAATCATCAAGGGACTATATAGTAGAGAAGGAACTCCCTTGTGTAGAGGAAATTCAGTTGGGAAGGTGCCTGATGAAATCGTGGAGGCCCTAAGCTCAGTGGGAAGAAGGCAACTTCGGTTGTTGCAAGTGGAGTGATGGAGAGTAACATTCTCAAGCCATTTAGTTTGGTATTCAGCTAAGTTAATACCCTTGTGATATCATGGATTATAATGGTGGTGCCATGTTGTAGGAAGGCACTATGTATCATAGCCTAATGCTGGGAGGAAAGGTGTCCTCTCTTAGTCGGTTTGTCGGTTTGACACATTTCACTAAAAAAATAAGTGTTTAACTTGATATGCTTGATTTATGCTTAATGATGCAAATGTGTTTCTTTCTGATTTAAATAATAAATGTGAATGTATAGAAGGAATGGTTGAATTCCTAAGTAAAATGGAGTGCATATGTTTTCTTTCATTGTTATCCTGATAGACTTATGTAACCAAGAAAACTGTGCAAGGGTAGGGTGTATCCCTAGGAGTTATTTAAGTCTTTCGAATGGAAGGCTTGCAGGACATAAACCTTCACTGGAGGTGTAATCTCAATAATGGGTGCAATCTTGTGTGGACTACAAGTTTATGAGCGGAAATGTTGCAAGATGTGGATAAAATATTCACCCAGAGTTGGCAAGAATGTCCTGAAGCCTAAGGAAAGTTTCTAAGTAATTAGGGATCCTTAAGCCCCGTGGAACCACTTGCTTTAATTGGAAACTTTATAAGATATGAAAATATTCATCCAAGTCCAAGATGAAAATGGCCTTAGACATTTTTGGAGAAAAGGTGAGAGCCCACAAATGTTTGATAAAGTCTTAAAGATAGCCTAGAAGAAACCCAGAAATGGTTAAGTCCCAAATCAGACTGTAAATCAGTTGAATTCCTATGATTGAGTCAAAGGAAATTGCAATTGTTGATTCGACATTGTAAGTAGATCATGACCGTCGGTTAGAGGATGCAATCATTGGAGTGGTCAAGTGCAAGGTTGTATTAGGGTTTTGATGGAAGGAACTTTGATTCAACAACAATGGTTGATCTATCGGAGGACTATACGAATAGATGGTGACCATTGATGTCACTTATAGGCCTATTGGAAGGAGGACTATTGGAAGCCAGGAGATAGCGTGTGAGTTAGGAGTCTAAAGATGGGGAATTTTGAGGACCATTGATCTATCAGGTACACCTCATAGGATCTCAGTCATCGATTTCTGTAAGATTTGAATCAATTAATAAATCCTAAGTATATTATCTATCGAGCATTTGTGACCACCGAATGGATTTATACCATGTGATGAGGTGAATGAGGATCGTCAGATCCGTTGGATTTTTAGTGGTTGAAGTGAGACATTCGAGGTGACTCGTGGCACTAGGGTAGATGTACTCCAATGGTGGGGAACTCCGAGAGCAAAGGAGGATCATTCATCGATGAAGGGGAAAGTGTGAGCCTCAGTCGTACGATCATTGTGGGTCCCACTTGATATCCTAAAGAAAAAATGGAGAGGTGGTTGATAACCATCATATAAGTTTAAGCGTCGAAGGGATCAAGGTCATTGGTTTCCAATTCTGAGAACTGTTGGATCTTTTGGATCGATCCATCAAAATGAAACCGTTGATGAGGAATTTGAGGCTCGTACCCTGCTATTTTGATGGGAAAGAGTCTAAATCAATCCAGACCATTGAACTAGTGACTAGGAGTAGCGTTAACCACCCGATTGAGGGTGTGTAGGCCCCTAGTCACTGCAATGATATTTGCAGAAGGATTTCATTGGAAATTTGGTTGAAATAGTAAGATTTTAAATAGTAAATATTGTGATAAGAGAAATATTCACTTAAACATTGAAGAACTAAACTCGTACCCCGAATATTGAGGAGAAATTCAATCATCCCACCAACCTAAGCGAGATTAGGGGGTTGGATGTGTTATAAAAAAAATTGATGTAGGAGACAAGCAAACGAAAAAGAAAGTGTGATTTTAAGATCCTCAATCATGCAAAGTCACGTGTATAACGATTTTAATTTTTTTATACAAAGGAAGTCCTTGGATTAGAAAATGAAGAAAGCTTGTAACAATTTGATTGTTAGAGAAAATATTGTACTTGTTTTAGTATATTGTTCCAATGGTTTTTAATAAAAATAATCAAAGCACGAGTTGGAAAATAGAAGTGGTTGTAACCAAGGAGAAAATAGAAATAAGAAGAAAATTGAATGGAATGTAC
>ML790006.1:0-10905 GCA_009831015.1 Picea engelmannii | reverse complement strand
TACTTACAGCCATGACCAAGCCATTCCATCTTTCTGGTAATGAGCACAAGATTAGAAGAGCCCTAACCTCATCATCAAAGTCCACTTTTACAGAACTTAGTTGATTAGTAACCGTATTAAATTCATTTAAATGATCTGCAACAAACCCACCTTCTAACATCTTCATATTTAATAATCTCTTCATTAGAAATACCTTATTCGACGTCGAGGGTTTTTCATACAATTTGGCCAACGCGTCCATTAAATCCTTCATTGTCTTTTCTTTCGAAATATTGAAAGCCACCGACGCTGCCAGGCTCAGCCGTATCGTTCCTAGAGCCTTTCTGTCAAGAATCTCCCATTCTTCATCCTTCATGGCCACCGACTTCTTTGCTTCTCCGCTCAATGGTAGGAATAGATCCTTCTGATATAAATAGTCTTCCATCTGCATCTTCCATAACTCGTAGTTTTGGCCGTTAAATTTATCGACCCTAAACTTTCCATCTTCTGACATTTCTCCCACTCGAACCAGGAACCCTCTTTTCCTGTGAGTTACCTTATGCTTTGATACCAGTTGTTAGAAAAATAGGACCGCAGAGCAATAAAATAAAACAAATGCGGAAACAAAACACAGAAGATACACAAGACAAGAGAGACACATATTTACGTGGTTCACCCAGTGTGGGCTACGTCCACCAGAGAAATTGCCAGGTCCTTCCTTTATTATTATACAACAAATGAAGGGATACAACCTACAACAAACCCGCTATAACTTCCTCTTCTTTCTCTCACAGTCTCCTCTCTCAGAATACAATATTCACCACCATCCATAGCCGTGATACATTTCCCTCATAAAAGAGGGTTGCCTTCTAGGGCAAACAACCCTAACATAATCTCTATCGTTAGATCTGCGACCTTATAATGAACGGTCTAGATTTACAATGAAATTACAATATACTTTTACAAGGCAATTTTTGCTTCGGGGGCTTCGCCCCCCAAACCCCTGCTTTCCCCCAGACCCCCCAGCCGGGGGGATAGGCCCCCTGGACCCCGCAGAGGGGGTACCCCCCTCTGCACTCCCCCGCGTGGAAGAGTGTACATACTTCTGGGGTGTAAATACTTGATGGGGTATAAACACGGTTGAAAGCAAGGACCTCTGAATCAGGAAGATAATCAGGCTCCACAACCAACAACTATTATATCCTAGATATCTAGGAGTGGATTTGTTAAAATCAGACACAAGATCAAATTATTGATTATTGAATATAAATAAATAATTCACTCATTCGACAATATATTAAGCATGCATATAGATATAGTTATTTTTTGAATAAATGGCTATTCAAAAAATTACAACAAATGTACTCTCGTATCTAATATATGATCAAATTGAAGAATTTAACAGAAATGTGAAAATAGTTTCACATGAAAAACATGAATGATAAATTTGTATAATTCATAGTAATGCACAAAAATACTACCTTACATTCACTTGAGCATATTTCTTCAAAAATATCAAGGCCTTCACTTTATTATCAAAGATGATAAAAATATATAGTTTCAATACAAAGTTGCAACCTCAAATTTGTGATTGTTGGCAAGAATTCCTACTGGTAAGAATTCCTGATAGCAAGAACTCTTCCCACTAGACAAAAACCCTCTCTTTCTCTTGATAAAAATATGCATGAGAAATACAAAATTTTCCAGACTCTTCTTCCCTTTCATCCTGATACAAATACACAAGTCAAATCAAGTCCCAACCTCCCGACAAGAAAATCCAACCCCCTCTTCCTAGAAAGATCCTCCTTTTAAACTCTCCCTCGGTACATTCCATTCAATTTTCTTCTTATTTCTATTTTCTCCTTGGTTACAACCACTTCTATTTTCCAACTCGTGCTTTGATTATTTTTATTAAAAACCATTGGAACAATATACTAAAACAAGTACAATATTTTCTCTAACAATCAAATTGTTACAAGCTTTCTTCATTTTCTAATCCAAGGACTTCCTTTGTATAAAAAAATTAAAATCGTTATACACGTGACTTTGCATGATTGAGGATCTTAAAATCACACTTTCTTTTTCGTTTGCTTGTCTCCTACATCAATTTTTTTTATAACACATCCAACCCCCTAATCTCGCTTAGGTTGGTGGGATGATTGAATTTCTCCTCAATATTCGGGGTACGAGTTTAGTTCTTCAATGTTTAAGTGAATATTTCTCTTATCACAATATTTACTATTTAAAATCTTACTATTTCAACCAAATTTCCAATGAAATCCTTCTGCAAATATCATTGCAGTGACTAGGGGCCTACACACCCTCAATCGGGTGGTTAACGCTACTCCTAGTCACTAGTTCAATGGTCTGGATTGATTTAGACTCTTTCCCATCAAAATAGCAGGGTACGAGCCTCAAATTCCTCATCAACGGTTTCATTTTGATGGATCGATCCAAAAGATCCAACAGTTCTCAGAATTGGAAACCAATGACCTTGATCCCTTCGACGCTTAAACTTATATGATGGTTATCAACCACCTCTCCATTTTTTCTTTAGGATATCAAGTGGGACCCACAATGATCGTACGACTGAGGCTCACACTTTCCCCTTCATCGATGAATGATCCTCCTTTGCTCTCGGAGTTCCCCACCATTGGAGTACATCTACCCTAGTGCCACGAGTCACCTCGAATGTCTCACTTCAACCACTAAAAATCCAACGGATCTGACGATCCTCATTCACCTCATCACATGGTATAAATCCATTCGGTGGTCACAAATGCTCGATAGATAATATACTTAGGATTTATTAATTGATTCAAATCTTACAGAAATCGATGACTGAGATCCTATGAGGTGTACCTGATAGATCAATGGTCCTCAAAATTCCCCATCTTTAGACTCCTAACTCACACGCTATCTCCTGGCTTCCAATAGTCCTCCTTCCAATAGGCCTATAAGTGACATCAATGGTCACCATCTATTCGTATAGTCCTCCGATAGATCAACCATTGTTGTTGAATCAAAGTTCCTTCCATCAAAACCCTAATACAACCTTGCACTTGACCACTCCAATGATTGCATCCTCTAACCGACGGTCATGATCTACTTACAATGTCGAATCAACAATTGCAATTTCCTTTGACTCAATCATAGGAATTCAACTGATTTACAGTCTGATTTGGGACTTAACCATTTCTGGGTTTCTTCTAGGCTATCTTTAAGACTTTATCAAACATTTGTGGGCTCTCACCTTTTCTCCAAAAATGTCTAAGGCCATTTTCATCTTGGACTTGGATGAATATTTTCATATCTTATAAAGTTTCCAATTAAAGCAAGTGGTTCCACGGGGCTTAAGGATCCCTAATTACTTAGAAACTTTCCTTAGGCTTCAGGACATTCTTGCCAACTCTGGGTGAATATTTTATCCACATCTTGCAACATTTCCGCTCATAAACTTGTAGTCCACACAAGATTGCACCCATTATTGAGATTACACCTCCAGTGAAGGTTTATGTCCTGCAAGCCTTCCATTCGAAAGACTTAAATAACTCCTAGGGATACACCCTACCCTTGCACAGTTTTCTTGGTTACATAAGTCTATCAGGATAACAATGAAAGAAAACATATGCACTCCATTTTACTTAGGAATTCAACCATTCCTTCTATACATTCACATTTATTATTTAAATCAGAAAGAAACACATTTGCATCATTAAGCATAAATCAAGCATATCAAGTTAAACACTTATTTTTTTAGTGAAATGTGTCAAACCGACAAACCGACTAAGAGAGGACACCTTTCCTCCCAGCATTAGGCTATGATACATAGTGCCTTCCTACAACATGGCACCACCATTATAATCCATGATATCACAAGGGTATTAACTTAGCTGAATACCAAACTAAATGGCTTGAGAATGTTACTCTCCATCACTCCACTTGCAACAACCGAAGTTGCCTTCTTCCCACTGAGCTTAGGGCCTCCACGATTTCATCAGGCACCTTCCCAACTGAATTTCCTCTACACAAGGGAGTTCCTTCTCTACTATATAGTCCCTTGATGATTTCCCCTTACTAATGCCAATTTCTTTCTAGTAAATGCCAATCCATGATCCTATACTATTCTATTCTAGATTGGGGTGTTCTTTGTTCTAGGGTGACCTTTAATCTCTTGGGAAAGCTTTCTATTTTCTTCAGAAAAATTCCCAACTCCTCTATTGCATTAGAGAAAGCACATGAGTCTCCTCCTCACCGCTTCATCCAACCATGAGTTTGCAACTCGTTGCATTCTTTGTAGTCCTCGGAGAGAACCCATTCACAGATCCTCTGATTCTGCTATTTTCACTGCTTGTTTTCTATCTTCGATTCCTCTTCTTTTGTTCTTCTCGTTTGGTGTCTATGCATCTGGTGGTGTTTTTCCACCTTGGCCTCTTCTTCCACCAAATCCTTGGGATTTTCCGTGGCTTCTTTCAGATGCAACCTCTAGTCAAGCTTCTCAAATTTGAAAGGGAAATCTAAGAGTGTCCTTCTTGTTGGAATATTGAGAGGGGGGGGGGTGTGAATCAATATGAGCACTTTTTACCACTTTCAATCACAATATATAAAATTCAACTTTATAAAAAATATATCATTTATGATTGCATTCAATATATCATGAGCATATAACCATAAGCAGTAACAATATCACATCAAATACACAGTACACCATAATTTACGTGGAAACCCAAATGGGATAAAACCACATAATGCTTTCTTATATATATCTCAAGATTACATTTATAGGAAGCACCAACTTCCCAATTCTCCAGCACCAACTAGAAGGAGCCTCCAACCCCCTATTTATAGGCTCCAACCTGAAGGAAGCTACAACTCCTTGAATTCTCTAGCTACAACTGGAAGGAGGATCCAACCCCCTAGTTTATAGGCTCCAACTTGAAGGAAGCTCCAACCTGAAGGAAGATCCAACTCCTTGTATTCTCCAGCTCAGACTGGAAGGAGGCTATGACCCCATGATTTACAAGCTCCAATTTGAAGGAAGATCCAACTCCCTGATTTCTACGGCACCAACAAGAAGGAGGCTACAACCCCCTTTCCTTGCCCGATCCTGCCACCTTGAAATATAAGTGTAGAATCAAACTGTCACTACCACTGATAAAACTAAAACTGTCACTTCCACGGATACATCAACCTGTCACTATCACTTTTTCACATCAACCTGTACCAGATCATGCATCAACCATGTACCAAAACCTGTACCATACCATGTTCAAAACATGTACCATACCATGCATCAACCATGTACAAAAACCTATACCATATCATGCATCAACCATGTACAAAACCCTGTACCATATCATGCATCAACCGTGTACCAAAACGTGTACCATATCATGCATCAACCATGTACCAAGACGTGTACCATATCATGCAACAACCATGTACCAAAACCTGTACCATGAGAGGTACCTCAAACATGTTCCATATCACTCATGATATGCTTCAACCATAATCCATAAACCATGTACCAAATATATATTCCAATGCATCCAAGATATGCCTCAAGCATATACCATATAGTAAACCATATGCCAAGTATCCAAGATGTGCCAATGTCTCAACATTATGACTCAAGTATGCACCATAACAACCAATATAATATACCAAGTATATGCCTCAAATGTATTCCAATATCACACACATGTGCCTCTAACAATGAACCATAACATCCATAAACCAAGTACCAAGGATATGTCTCAAGCATGTATCAATATCATCAAGACATGAACCTCAACCATATGCAACCATGTACCAAGAGGCCTCCAAGACATGCCTTAAACATGTGACAAACCATCCATGCATCAAATACATAAAGACATACCTTTACTCATGATGAAAATTTATGCATACCATCTCAGGCCCTGTAATAACCTTGTTGTGTCATCATGTCTTGTTGCAACCTGGACCAAGCATCCTTCTTCAAAACCTTTTCTCAAATCCATGACTTGTACACTATAAACCCACAGATGTCCACACCTTTCTCCATTGCGACCCACAGATAACATCATAAATATAGTTTGCATAATTTTTCCTTTGCTTCCCTTCGCTACCTCATATATGCTACAAATAGATTTACCAAAAGATCACTTGAAAGATAGATAATAATTGAACGCGTGTGTGTAATTATGAGAGACTTCTTGTGGTGTATTTATACTTTTACAAAGTAACTTATTTCCTTACTTTAGGGCTTTCTTGTTACAACCATTTTACCCTTTATTTAATGACTTGCAATCATTTAGGGATTCTTAACCATTCTCTAGGGCTTCCAACTTCATGAGGGCACATCTCTTCAACCGCAAGGAACCACATGACATATCACCTACCATTGGAACTGACACGACGAGGGCTATATATAAGGATGCTACATGCATTTTAATTTTCCTTCATCCTCTTTTTCCTCAAACAACTTCGGGCTTCATGACCATACCTATGGGGCTTATCAACCACTTAACCACTTAGCCATCTTTCCAGGGATTCTTCTAGGGTTGACTAGGGTTGACATCAATGTTTCTAGAGTTCATCTAAAGTTGACATTAATGAAAACTAACGTTCCAACACTTATGTCAGGTTTTAACTGACCCTTGCCTCTTCAAGCAATCATATCTATCAACAATCATAACTGCTTCAACCATCGATCCTACTCTTCCATAATTGTTCATGTGGATCCATGCAACTTCAAGTACACAGGCACGTGGTTCATTCAATGTTTTCAGATGTGAGCTGGAATGTTGAGAAAAATTCCTATTTTATTCATTGAAGCTTCTCCCCTTCACCTTGCTAATCCACCTCACCAATTCACTTCACCAATCCACCTTGCCAATCCCACTATGATATCATGGCTAGTACTCAAGGCATTTCCCTCTCAGTCAATTTTCTGGCGTTTTTCTATTAATCAATAGCATAATTACATGCTTCATAATTACATTACATGAAGTCTTAGCATAATTACAATCATAGGGGAAAACATGGTGTTATAAATTTTAATATAATCTTTGATATTTATATTTGACAAAAAAATGTTCATGAAAGAGAATAAATTAATATGAGGAACTTTCTTGACAACTTATTCCTTCTCTTTAGTATTTTTGTTTTTATTTTTCTAAAATAATTAAAATAATCACTATGATATCAAAAAAAATAAGTATATTTAGAATAAATTTCTATTATCCGGGGCTTACATGTACATTAATTAAATCTAATAATAATAAAAAATACAATTAATCACCCAAAATAGTAAAACAAATTAACTATGAAAAATAAAAGTATAATGATTAAAATTAAAAAAATCTTCCAGTAACCTTCACTAATTTCTTCTTTGCTTGTTAATTTGATGTATTTCATACAACAATTACATGTATCTTTCTTGATGCAAATTTGTGATTTAATTCTTAGGAAATGTGTTCCCCATTTATTTGTATTTTTTATTGTCTTTTAATATAACAAATTCATGGCCTTTTTTCTTTCAAAATTTCAGGCATTTTTACTGTCAATCCAAAAAAAACAATTTATTAAAAATGTTCCTCACAATCTCAGATTTCCAATGAGCCATTTCTTGCTTAATTTGGCCATCTAAAACTCAATATATGACTCATGTAAGTTAGCTCTCAACAACCATTTATTTTTCCCTTAAAGTAATTTTGAATTGTTGATCTGTGGGCTTATTTTTTATTCCACATGTATTGTGGGAAGGCATTACGAAGTGTTTATATTGTTTTTTTTTCTCCCATAATAATTTGTATGTGAAGTTATAAGAAGTATGGAATGTGGATCCCATGCCAATGTTTTGTTCGTATGTGCAAATCCGTGGGATCCAGATATATCTAGGATTCAGGACATTTGGGAAAATTAGAAAAGTGTAAGAGTGAAACATTTGGATCTAGAACATCGAGAAGCATCCGGATCTGGATATATCTGGGATGCCAAGGTAACATTCATCATTGAGCTTCCAAATATTGATATATTTGAGAATGAAGGAAATATGGGATCTGGAATTTGACAAACTCAATTGATTCACACTTAGTTCTTGTTCCAAATTTGGATACAAGTTATGTGAGGACAAGCTATCTGACATCCAAAGAGTTCCAAAAAATATTCACTTAAGTTTGCTCCGAATGCAGATATACAAGCTTTTTGATTAGAATAACTCGTCACTGATCCATATCACCTGCCATGTCATCATATCTTTTTAAATAAATGCCACGTGGAGCTGGGAGACACATCATCTTCCATGTCATCATAATACAACAATATTACACAAACTTTCAGAGGCCATAAATTTGTGTCCTGAACTCAGAATGTGAATATTTTTATATCACCGGAAAGATCTCGATGAGTAGAAGATGATGGTGACCTAAAAATTGAGAAATGGTGAAATTGAATGAAACATTTTTTTTAAAACCTTTAACTCCTCAAGGTGAACTAATGTGTGTGTTATAATTGTGTTTGGATAAGTGGATTAATGATTGGAACGAAAATCACTTGGTGCATTGAAATAAATTGCACACCGATCTATGACCTATTGCAAATAATAAATGCAATCAAAGTCAAAACAAAAAGAAGATCAAAACTTGCATATCCAATCCAACACCAAATCAAGCAAAACTAGAGAAAATTAAAAGGACAATAATAATTATCATATCAAAATAGTACTAAAATAAAAACATATAAGCATAAAAAGTCAAATAAAAATAAAGAAGTGAAATGTGAAATCAAACATTGGGTTTCATGTGACATAAAATTATGAAATGAAACTTCCCAAGGATCCAATCCTGGAAACCAAAGGTAGTTAAAGAATAGATAGTAAACTCACAAGATTAGGAAAAAAGTAAAAAATTTGGTAAGGGGGCCTCTTTTGTTTTACGTATCTAAGCAAAAGAAAAGGGGTGGTTGTTTTGGGCACAAGAGGTAACTATGCGACTAGGCTTAGGTATGCTTCATTAGTTGCAGGGGATATCATATTTGAAAGGGAATGGTGGTAACAATCAATATGTAAGCTGAAAGTTGCAATGAAAGCTAAGCTATTTTTCTAGTTATCCCTCTAAAACAAGGTACTTTCATGGGATAATTTACAAAAGAGCGCTAATAGTGGGCCCAATATATGCATGTTGTGCAATGAACATGAGAGAACATTGTTCAACTATTAGTTGATTACCACTTTACCAAGGAGGTGCACGCAATTTCATTAACCCTATTGAATTGAGCAAGTAAATGGGAAAGGGACACCTTTTTAGAAGCTTTCAAAGCTTGGTTCAATGATTGAGAGGTAAGTGTATATAGAGCCTTTCCCATTTCTATTAGTTGGGCCATCTAGCACTCAAGAAATGAAAAATATTTCAAAATGCTTCCTTTACTCCTAGACAAGAACTCTGCATAGTGAAACTCTATGTCGAGGAATATAAAGACAACATGAAGGAGACACCTCAACATTAATTTGGCTCCTTAATGATTGATTAATCTCACCCATGGGAGTTATTTGGTGGCGCTTTCTAGGAAATTCCTATGAAATATGGAGTATGTGGATACCTCTTTTTCAAATAGTATCACTTAATCTCATTCTCCTTGGGTCTTAGGGAAAGGATTAATAATTGGGTTGATTTATCAACATTAGAATCTCTCCCAAGAACCACAATTGAGAAGATCGTGGGTAGTTTTTAGGTCTATGAGAATTCCAAAATTTATGTGGATTGTTAAAGGGTAAGTCATTCTTGCAAAATGTTCATCTCCAAGTAGTAATGGAGAAAGTAAAATATATGAGGAGTAGATTCCGTATAGTTTCATTTTATCATATTTTCCATGAGGATAATTCTAAATCCAACACCTATCCAAAGTTGGGGTGATATTAGAGGCAAGGATGATAAAGATATAGAAAGAGAATGAAGGTGCCATCACTATTACACCTCCTTTTCACTTTCTTTAGTTTCACTATAAATATTTTAGTTTGTTCCTATTATTTCCTTTATCAATAGGAGGATTTGGACCCGAATGGGGTATTGCAATTTTATTTATTGGGATTTGACTTTAGGCCAAGATATGTAATGGTTTATGTGCTAGTGTAGGTGGGGTGGTTTTGTGTAGTCTTTTGTGACTTTTTTGATGGTGTAGTAGGTGAAATTCTAGTGACAAAAACCTATGTGTTTGACAATAGCGCATTGTGCCCTCAACACAAATACCAAATGTAATGTATTTTCCATCGCTTGAATTAATGCATTTTGATTTTTCTCTTGAAAAAAATAGGCTTATTACCTTTAGTATCCCAACAGATAGCATCAAGCTCCTCTTAAGACTCAAATTCTACTTAACATTATTATTCCTTATTGTAGTTGTTTTCCATGACTTGTAACACCATAATAGTTAGCATTGCAATGCTTTTCTCCACATAGTGATTATGTCTTCTAAGTCTTTTGAACCTTTTTCTTACTGTGAAGACCTTGCCATCTTTGGTTATGCACTCCTCTCTATTCCTACAAGCAATGGATCACCACTCTTCTTGTATACACTATGCATCCTTATCATATAGAAGGAACAACCCACTCTAATACCATTATCATCCATAAATTATTGAAGCTATGTCTCTAGAGAGTTCATCACAATAGATTTGAATTTGCAAAATTTTAATATTGTTTTAAATAACTATTGCCACAATCCACTTTTAAGCTAAAATATACACAAACTTCGCCCTTCTTACTACTAATAAAACTTCAGCAATGGAATTTGAATATTATGGATTAAATCAAAAGATAATAAACACACCAATACACAATAAGTTTACCCTAGAGAAACCCTTAATTGAGGAAAACTCCAACTTTAAAAATGCTATGTTTTATTGCTCCCACCATAAATCACAATTCTATGAACATGCTCTCCACA